>JBCEWB010095145.1:0-12322 GCA_039654565.1 Peronia peronii
TGAAAATCATTTATTCCAGGGCCAGTATTGAAATGAGTATGTAATGGGAGATCGTTGTGTCCAGTCCTATTACTTCTTTAGCAGACAAAAGAGGTGCTGAAAAAGGAGTGCAAAGTGGGTGAAAAAATAACTTTCGCGGCCTTTGCTTAAAACAAACAAATAGATAAATAAATAAATAAATTAATTAATTAAAAATTATGGCATAAAGAGAATGTTTTCGTCCTATTGTTATGATTTTATCAAATCTTTTGGTGATCAATCTTTCGAATGACATGAAGTAAAGGGATTTTTTCCTCTTTACACTGCTTGCTCAACACCTCTTCTGCTTGGGCCCTGGAATAAATGATTTTCCATGGACTAACATGTATTTGAAGAAAAAATATTAAGAATGTTTGATGGTAAGCAAAAAACTCTGTGTAGTCTATAGAAATTTTTTATTTAATTTTCAATCACCCAAGAATCCGAATGGGATGGAATTAAAAAAAATACTAAAAAAAATTTCCAAACACAATAAATAAATAAAAATGGATAAGTCCACATGATGGTCAGTTACAGGTAAAATATCTGCGATCCGTGAAAAATGCGGCCGCACACCGTATCATGCGCCCATATGTTTTCCTACTTGCCACATTATCATCGTACTTTTCACTGTTGTTTCATTTTTTGTTTGTTTGTTTTTTCTAATGAAAATTTGGGGCTAATTTTCAGTGTGGCAAGAAATTATACGCTGACCAAGACAATGCGTTTTTGATCCATTCTGCGTAAGCCCATTCGCTGATAAGCGGTCTATGATCAGGACCCACAACGTTTGTTGTTCCCTTCTAAACCTAGATCTACTAGTGATATAATGACAGTCCAAGTTAATAATGCCCTGTCCGCACAATTTGACCTTGAGAGAATCGTTGCCCGCATTCGTTATGCAAGTCGTCCCACTCACGCACTATTTTCGTCATAGGGAGGTATTGCTGTGTATCACTGTACTATTATATTTAGAGTCATCACTGCTAGATATCCTCAACGCCTTCTGTTTTGGATCGATTTATCAAATTAGCCAAAATAGCAAAGTAACTACTACGTTAAAACCTATTAGAAAATTACTGAGAACTATATGAGGACATGAAAGTGATTTGTCCAATAGTAGAGTCTCGATTAAGGCCATCTCCCGGAAATTTTGCACGTCTATTTTTAAAAGAGGGGCGGATATCGAGCTGCATTCGCTTGCGTTCAATGATGGCGAATAGCAAAAAGTTAGTTTCGGGGCGAAAAGCATTTTGTTTTTGCAAGAATTTCTACGGAACAGAGGGGTCTCGGTGTAATATTAATTTTGGAGATACACACGTACATCGATCTAGATCTAGATCTATAACTCTTATACTACTTATAGCTCTGACATTCCTTCCTCCTCATTATTTTCTGTCTCCCACCGCATTAGATCCAGACTGAGATCTAAGTTGCATAAAATGTTTATTCGTTCATTTATTTGTGATACTAATGAGCCTTGCGTTTTACGCATCTAGGCGATTTTGTTAGACTAACTATCGATAAGCAACATAAATCTTGCTGTTGCTTTGTTAAACAAAAGCGCACACTCAACAAAAACACTCGCCTTCGAGCACACGAAATGGCGGTAACCAATGTTGCCGATAGCTATGCGGGCGATTGCATCGCCTTATCCACTCCATACATCTGTGCATGACCGGTCATGATAATCAGTTATATCGGTCATGGACATCATTGTCAATCATCGATTATGATGACCAAAGATCGGTTACGTTGACGGTCATGGTAGACCATGAAGCGAACGCGTTCATCAGTTAGCTACACCGGTGTCTTTTGATCTCGGAAAAACTGTCAGCGACACCCGTTCGTCCCAATGTCATCCTTCTCATACCCTCCCGCCGTGTATGACCCTTTTCCTTATTTTTTTTTTTTTTAACCAAAGAGAACAAAAGAAAAAAAAAAAAAACTTTGCGCCGAGTTTTACTCAGTATTTAACCCTAGAAGTGCCAAAGGGCGATCTGAGGGGTGTTACGTTTTGTGCTTTGCATGTGAATTACGTTTTAGATAGCTGCATTACAATAAGAGGAAATTCGTCTCATTCGTGTAATATCATTTGTGTCTACACGGTCATTTCGGTCATGCATAGGCCTACTTTGCATATTAATTAAGTTTTAGATAGCTACAAAACGGTAGCACGATATTCGTTTGATACATGTATTATTGCCATTTTTGTCTCACTATTATTTCTTTGAATATGAATCCATATCATAGTGAAAATGTTGCATTCTGTTTCTTCTGGCACTTTTATGGTTAAGGCCATTACAGAGGTCGACTTCGAGGCGCCCAGCCCAGTGCAAACGTCTTTGAATATACGACTGAAACAGACCATAGTGTATGCGCCAAATTACGGTATCTTGAAAAAAAAAAAAAAAGGTAAAAGCTGTATGAAACAGACTATTGTTGAGTCTTAGAGTAAGAACGCGTGGTATTTCCTTCCCAAATTAGTAACTGGTGAGACGGTTGCCACATTTTTTGATCAAGTTAAAATCACAACTAATGAGAATTATAGGGTAATATTTGATATCAAACTGCACTAGAATTCGGCGCCCGATCGATCTGTAGAGTCAGATTTGTGAAATATTGAGTTTGACACCCCAAGTTGTTCTTGATCTAAGTCCCCGGTCAAACTCAGGCTGACTGTGGATGGCGGCATTTTTTGATGCTTCGTCAAGGCAACATCATCGTCTCATTGTTATCGTCACATTATATCTATCATCATTCCCATCATGTCATGAGCCATCGTCATCAAAATTACCATCATGGGTGCTTATTAAGCTGATTTGGCTCTAGTGATCCCGTGTCTTTCAATCCTTCGCTCTGTGGTCATGGTTTATGCCACAATGTTCGTCCTAGTGGCAGAAAGTGTTGCCTTCCTCAGAGTGAACGTATCAAAAATTGCATTCAGAAAACCATCCCATCCTCAGACTCTTCTCTAAAAGTGTCAGTTGAAACATATCATCTTAATCAGAATAACTAGATTTAGGTTTCTAGTCATTCAATCCTGTGTAGTGAGACATATGTAAAACATGACAGTTCAGACCTCGTAGCCTATAATTGCCAAGAAGTTCTTTATGTGCAACTATTTCAGTCCTACAACACCTCCATTGTCCTTTTTTCCCTTTTGTATTGTTGTTTTCTGATTCTCTTTATCAACTTTTTTTTACGCAAACTTTACTGTGGCCGTCATCCGCTCAAAGTCTTTCTCATCTCAATACAGCAAAACAGGATTGTTCGTTCTTCACCCAGTTTGTTGGGTTTTGATAACACGAGACCACGAACCATTCTAGCTTCTTATGCTAGACGGGCCTCTTCTGCAAAATTTAAAACCGTCAACATAAATGCTTTTTCGGGAAAAAAAAAATGCGAACATGGCACGGCAGCGCCGCAAACTGCATGTTAATGTATATTCCTTTTTGATAGATTACCTTTATAATTTTTATTCTTCCAGTTTATACAGAAATTATTTGATATAAGAGAACGTTTAACTCGCAAACGTCTTCAACCATGCTAATCGTACTGATGTGCACTTAAATCCCAAACAAACCAAACTAAACTTGAGTCAACTGCCACAGTTTTCAGTTAAAATGACACGCCTTCTATAACTTTACTAGCCTTTTGAAATGGCTGAATACAAAATGAGAAACACGATATTGCAATAGACTAATAAATAAATAAATAAATAAATGAATAAAAAGGGCTTTAGGCATGTCATCTATGTCATTCTGTCCTCATCCATCTGACCCATTTCTTTTTTTCAATTCTGAAAGGCGGATGATGTTTTGTCCTTTTAATCTCACATGTTTTATTGCCGGTTGCAGATAATGGGAGATCATATTAAGGGAAAAATCTCTACAGTTTCGAATACCATATATTCTTTTGATAACTTACTGAAATTACTGAATACATTCTAAGGGCCTGGGAAGGCAATAAAATATATGGAGTTATGTGCAAAGCGGCTGTAAGGCAGTAAATTCGTTGCATACACAGAACGCGGCAGTGAGTTCCTAAAAATGGCGCAGAGATATGTTATTTACTTTTGTTTCTGTTTCCTTTCCTCCACTTTCAAAAAACAGCCGTAGCGGCGTTTACAGAAATCTGCTATTTTGTTGTACAGGTAATAATTTGAATTTGAATGGTTCTGTACTATTAAATTTGAGGTCCTCAGTGTTAAACGTTGTCATGTGGTTGTATATCATAATGGATGTTCTCTGTCTTTACAGGTAACGAATGTTTCGAACTTTAAGTGAAGAGATCGGCATGCACATGCATGTTCACACACAAACATATACATGTACATACATACACTAACACACATACACACATCCCTAACGCCAACTACTGACTACACACGTGCCACTATGCACCTAATGCAATCAAGGATACATAGCAGTACACGCCCACAGATATGCCTAAAATATAACATTAAAAACAAAATAATCCTCTGGTATAGAATTGAACATAATGTGAAAAAAAAAATAAAGAAAAATAATTAAAGATTCTCCTGTGTCTCTGTCTTTCACGCTGCCAACTTCTCACCTCTCATTTTTTTAACCCTAGAGGTGTAAAGGGGAAGGTTCAGGTATTAAACTTTAAACCAGAACTCCTCTCAATATAACATACATTGCAGTTAGAAAGCACTCAGCTTATTCTGGTTTTGGACTTCAACTGTCATTTCGCCGAATGATTATTGTAATAGAAACTTTTGTATGGCTGCCAGTGGTCTCTAATGACACTGTTAGGGTTAAAGGTAGAATACATCTGTCACAGATGTGAAATAAAGTTCAGTTTCACCTCCATATGTCATGTTATATGTTGTTGTCATTGTCAGTGAGAGGTCCAACATTATTCCTGACCTATTTCAAGAACTTCAAATAGCATGTAAAGAAGTTACTAAAACGTATCAGCCAGTTTATCAATGTTTCCCATGACTTTGACGACACTTCACTTCAAAACAACAAAACAAAAAAAAATAGATTTCTTTCGTCCAAATGAAAAGAGAGAGAAAGAGAGAAAAAGAAACAGAAAGAGAGAAAAATATATTTTAAAAAAGTATCTCTCAACATTAAATTTATTTCTATCGTCTTGTTAATACTTTATAGTTGATCAAAAAGGTCATAATTTCCTACTATCATGTCAAATCTATTTTGGGAAGGTAAGATGGGAAAGTGGGAAAGAAGTTCTATTTTCTACCGTTGGTTGCATGTTAGGAGTCGATTGTGACGGTGGCCGTTTATCAGTTAATGGAGCGCATGTGGCTCTCAGCTCGAACTTGAAACCCACCTCGGCGGTTTTCTATGGGGAAAAAAATCATTCCCACCAGTATGGCCACATCAAGATCCTCGCTATGTAGCGAACTGAGGATAACGTTTTTATCGAGTTTTTCGCTACTTTCATTACCGCTGTAGATTCAACAAACTATTGGGCCAACTGTCTGCAAGAATGTGTGAACCTAATTATACTAATGCATTTATATAAACTTGACCTCAATTAGACACATGTTAATAGATCAATATATGATCAGGCATACTAATTATTTAAGCAGTGAATGCGATTTAACTACTTTACTGTGCCAGCCCAGGTCTGGACATCTTGGGGAAATTGCTAGACAAATGAATGTATTTATTTTCATGTCCTCAACATCTCCGATTTTGCTGTAACAGCATTATTAGATGTTTTCCATAACGAAGGGAATTCTATTCCCCATTCTTGTTGGGCCATGGGGGAAATAAGTTTCTTACTAACCATGGCAATCGTTCTTGATCTTCCACATTCTTTCTCTTTGTCAGACATGGGAGTGTTGAATAAGCATATTAAAGAGAGAAAACATCATTCTTGAATTCTTTGCTTAAAAAATACTTCATGAACATTCCGAAAAATGTATTCTTGTTGTAATAATTCTATCGGAATTTTCAGTAGTTAAATTTTTTAATGGCAGAGGGAAAATGATTTTGTTTTCCTTTCTTTAAGCTGCTTGTTCAACACTCCCCCCTTTCCATCCCCACCCCCTCCCCTTTTCCGCTATATCCGGCAGAGGGGAGTAATAGGGTTGGTCCAAAAACAAGTCCCCATAATGGCAAGCACTTCATAAATGGCAAGCACTTCATATAGTTATACAAACTGTCGACTTAAGCGTATCTCAAGTTTGGACAATTTTAAGGTTCAAAAAAAAAAGGAGACAGAACAATTCAAGGAGCCGCAGCAAGGCATTCATTTTTCACAGGAATGACCATTCCTTATTCAAAATTCACGTGTTTTATTCTCAGTGGTACACATTTTTAATAGCTATAAAAACCCCTCAGGCACTATTTGAACAAAAACAATTACTCTGATCATGCTGCATTTATGAAAAGCTCTATGGTGTTTCTAGACAAACATTTAACTGATACTGAACTCAGTTTTTAAATGTATTTCTATACTATCTCGGCAAAAGAAAAAAAAAAGCGATGGGTAAAACTTTTTAAAGGACTCAAAATGCATGTATCCATCTTACAGTCAGGCTCTTTGAATGTTTGGGCATAGAGTCCCGACTACTTGGACAAGAATGTTGGCATTTGTTTGAACAAATGCAATATAAGATTTTATTAAGTAATGACAGAGTTGATGCCAGGAAGATTAAATCTTCATGAGAACTCTGAATTATATTTAAACCTTGCTGTAAAATATGCTTGCCTTTACAAGTGGCCCGTGTATCACAATTTAATGTCTTCATGATGATCCTGAACATACGCCTTATAATCAGTTAAAAGAAGTGGCCATTCATTATATATTTAAGAATCCAGCGGGAACGTTGCAGATTGTCACATCTTTCTTCAACGATACGGTGGTCAAGCTGCAGCAGTTGTTTTTAAATCTGCCTTGTCCTGATGAGTTTGGAAACAATTAAGATGTGTTTGTGTATGTGTGTGTGTGTGTGTGTGTGTGTGTGTGTGTGTGTGTGTGTGTGTGTGTGTGTGTGTGTGTGTGTGTGTGTGTGTGCAAACTGTGTGCTAAATTTCTGTGATATGTTAGCACATGTGGAAAGATTTCGTATTGAGGGCAACTGAAATTTAAATAGATCTATATATCTCTTATTTTCATCTTATCTTATTATTGTTAACGTGAAAGAAGCTGGTGTGGTGCATTAGATTTTTATACTTAGTTTCACAATATAGAAAGTTAGATGCAATCATAATTTAGCTTAGGATTTGACTGACTGATGAAACGCTTAGCCATCGGTAGTGGTTGTAGGTGCAACACCTATAGCTTGACTGACAGCTCTTCTCCATTATTGTTCCTGTCCTCTGCCATTCTCAGCTATTTGGCGACAGACTGGTTTGTCCATTACTTGACTCTCAACGTTTCTTCTGTCTCTCTCGTCTCCTGCCACCTGGTACAGTACCTTGCACGATAGTGTCTGCAAGTCCCCTGTGTTATTTGTTGACATGAGTGTACGAACTAAGTTTTCAAGAATTTAGTCAGTCTTTTACTGAACCAAATGCGCTGATTTGAGTAAAGATATGCAGTCTTCTGTTTGACATTCACTCATAAGACCTCCAGATCTAAAAACAAAAAACAACAGAAAAAAAAGATAAAGAAAGAAATTAGATACCCAAAGATACCCAAAGAAACAAGGCCTCGGGGCCATGAACTTAATGACATCAACGAGTTCCCTGTTAGCCTTTAATCAATTTATTTCTGGGATATTCGCTGCTCTTTTTGTTGTTGTTGTTGTTGTTGTTGTTGTTGTTGTTGTGTGTTTATTTCATATGGCGGAATCTCATTCATTCATTCATTCATTCTTCCTTCATTTTTATCCATTCATTAATTCGTTCATTCATTATTAGTTGACTAGTCTAGTCTATTCACTGACAAATTTATATATATATATAAGATAGGTCTATGTAAATTTAGCCTTATTCCACGAGCCATTTGACCGTAGGCCAAATTACTTCTCTTTGTCGGGTACAAGAAGTATGATATAAGCATTATAAGGAAGGAGATTTATTATTATTCGAAATTTGAGGAACAGAAAATTCCGAAAATTTCAGTATGATGACAATGTCTTGTTCTAATTACGATAAATCTGTCATTTTTTTCCTCACGTCTTTCAAATAACAGAAGCTAAAGTGATTATTTCCCTTGTTCACAATGCCTGTCCTATACCTCTTGTACTTCACAAAGGAAGGTGATCTAGTTGGCTGATAAAAATAGTGGCTCATTCGGCATATTTATTGTTTGATTCCATTAATGCTTTGCTTTCGTCCCTAGTACATAGTCTCTGTCTTAATATTCAATATATTCTGTAAGTGTATATTATGTGATGATGAATATAATAATAATAACAAAAACGATAACAGTAATAATAATAATAATAGAAAAATAAATACCTCATCAAAATGATTTCTTCCTCATAAATATAATTAAACAAGCACGTGTGCCCTGATATCTAGAGGCTAATAAATGTGTGTCCAACTGCCATGGGCCCAATCATGCCTGGCAGAACCAGAGCAGAATGAGAAATGATAAAGGCCTGCAAGTTTTTGGATTTACCAGCTCCTTGATCAGCTTGGCCTTATCGTGGGCGTATCTCAATCACAGATGTGTTAACGGCCGATGTGGTCAAGGGCTCCGGTATTGTATTTTGTATTTGCGGTGTTTATGAGCGTAGTGGTTGGACCGTCGGACGTGGGATCGAAAGTCCGGGTTCGAATCTTGACAATATAGACAGATTACTGGCTCTACCTAAGTTCAAAGGGGAACCCTAGTGTAGACAGGAAATGTGATATTGTTAGGCTGATAAGGTTTTGAGAACTTTACAGACAGCCACTTGTAATCTTCCATTGGAAGGTAAGTGTCTCCTTTGAGTCTGTCAGGATAATAATAGATTGTAAATAGGTTAGAGTCTGTAGTGCAGTGGAATAAGCGCTGTTATTATTAATATTATTGCTATCATTATTATTATATTATTATTACTTTCCAAATAACATGCAATAAAGAAGCAAGAAACTGCCTAGCATGTAAGGCACATAACAAGATCCAGGCGGTCTTCATCGCCGCTATCGATGCCACCAGAGTTCGCATTTTTTTTTTCTTTATCTCCTCTGAGTTCTAAGATCAGTTTCTGTGCTAAAACTGGACTGTAATGGGCAGGGTAAGGGAAGTGAAACAAACGCCAGGGAGAAGAAAAGTTGGAAGAGGACGGAATGACCAGCAGCATCCAGGAGCGGACTAAGACAACGCTCGAGCAGCCACAAGCTCGACGGATGGAGTGGATTAGTGCACAACTCGCCTAAAGGCGTCCCGATGACCCCAGACAGTGCTAAGGGCTAAGAAGAAGAAGAAGAAGAAGGAAGAGAAGAAGATACATCTTTACTGCAAGAGACTCATCTTCTATATGAAAAAAAAACCCAAACAAACAAAGAAAAACAAACAAACAAAAAAAAAAAAAAAAACGGGAATAAGGATCTTTATAGAAAGTGAGGCTCTGACTGCTATTTTTGACATTTCCAAAATTAAATACTGAGCTGGTCTGAGAAAGGGAGATCGTTGAAATATTCCTCTTTCTGAAAATTTCTACAAATGTTGAAATGTATGTAATCCGTTTCATCACATACAGCTTATTCAGACATGAGCGGAGGACTTCTACTGGACTCAATCTTGCGGCAATTTTATCATTTCCTTTCTTTTCTTATCAATCGACGTATCTCATAGGTATTCTGTTACTGTCATTCATTTTCTTTCTCGAGCTTAATCTATGTTTGTGAAAACATTTTTTCTGGTCTGGATGTTCTCATTAATGATTATTAAACAAACAATGGCTGGGGGGCAGGGGGGGAGGGGGACTGTGAATGAATGATGAGTATTACACTTTGAAAATGATAATACCTGTGCCTTTCTAGTGCAGAAACCTCAGAGTTCCCTGTAACTCGGACCTTATTTAAATTATAGACTTTCACTGATCTGCTAGGTTATTTCAGTCACTAAGCAGCAGGTCGGAGAAACGTTTATCCTCATTCTTCATATATTCCATTTATGGGCCTGGCTGGTAGTATTTGTATGTACTGTTGTTTTTTTCTTTAAGTCTATTATCATATTAAATATTCCTGTTTCTTCTGTCCCTTCATATTCTAGTGATTGCCATGATTGTTGACTGCTTTCAAAAGCAGGTTTATTATCCAGATACTGATAATATTGAATGAAACATCAGAAAATCATACCTCTGTTAATATAATATAATAATATTAATGCATTAGCATATATATATATATATAAGTACAAATATATATGAACAAAATATAGTCTATAGAACTTATTTAATTCTGTTTCAGTTCTATCAACAAGTTCAATCCCTTTTAGCCTTTATTTCCCAGCCGGGTCCCGAGGACCTTTATTCTATCGTTTCTTAGCTGTTAAGATCAGTGACTGTCCTCAACCGCTGAAAAAGCATATAGCCACCTTGCCAATGTTCATAGTCAGATCTATAGACTTTCTCCTCCCCCCCCCCCCCCCCAACCTCCTAATATAGCTAACTCTTTATATCCAATATTACTCAATATTATTCTTTAAAATCTGCTAAGTTAATACATATTTAATACTTTGACAGTCGAGATCACTTAGTGCGGAAACTGGAACTCATTCACCAGACACCTTTACTTTTTTGTTCCCGACATATTTTTTCAAGATTATTTCGTAGACTCTATAAAGATGAAGATTGTTTTGTCAAAAGCATTATTATTTAATGCAGCTGCCGAACGAAGCGTACGAACAAGTCTACAGCTCTTAAAAAATTAAGTTCATTTGCACAATCGGAAAAAAATCGAACTGGATAAGCATACAATGAGGCAAGCTCTGTTCAAAGAACTGCCCACCTATATCGTTTTCTCAGACTCCCTGGATATGGTGTAATACAGCAGTAATCTTCTTGACATAAACTACAAGACCATGAACCAAATGAAGAGGTCTGCAAGAGGATCCAAGAAGTCAGAAAACCTCTCAAAAATCTCCTCACTATGACGAGAAGGCGAAAACTGAGATAGCACGACCATGTGATCCGACCGTTAGGCCTTGCAAAACCCATACTACAAGGACAGTTAGAGGCAGCCACAAAAGAGCAAAACAAAACGAAGAGATCCGCAGACAATATCAGAGGTTCTCATAGAACCGTGGAAAATCCAGAGAATTAGGGGAAGTTGGTGGTCTTGTCTTTAAAGGCAGCCCCACAACATCAGCAGAGGTCAAGGATAGGTGAGGTGTGATCTGAGCCGTATTGATGCATTGTTAAACCAAAATCCACACACGAAAGGTGAAGACAACATCCATATGAATAAACAGGAATGTGATCTGCTGGTTTTCAAAGAGCAGTGGAGGACAGAGAGGGTTGGGGGAAGATCAGAGGTCTCATCTTCAAAGGGGTCATCGGCAGAGATCAAGGATAGTAAACAGTTAGGTGAATATCTTGTTGATGCACTGTTAAATCAAAGCTCAAATCGAAATACAAACAATCTAGACGGAATTTTGGTCACAGAAATCACTTTGATTGCTTTGCATTTCCGAAAACTCGAAAACGCTCGGAAATAAGAATTAAGAAATGTTAAGATCTTGATGATGTCAGTGGAAGATCAATCAGACACGAAGAAGAATAATCATATGGCGTTTCCATTTTGTGAACATTAAAAAAAGAAAAACAGAATTTTCTGTTGTGAATTATGGACTTTGATTTTGTTTTGTTTTGGTTTGTTTTTGTTTTGCTTTCTTGCTCATATTGTAAAGCCTTTTGAAATTTTACCCGTTTGTACAATAAAGAGTAAAAGAATAAAAACCAAAAACAACAAAAACAACAACAGGTACACAGAAAGAAATTAATCCCATACTTCTAAATAAAGAGATTTTTGAAAAAGGCAAATTAGTTATCTCATGTGATGTGGCAAATTGGGCAGAATGACCAGATTCTTAGGTTAACTAGTAAGGGTCAGGTTTGTCACGCTTATGGCTACTCGTGATAACTGGATGTTTTTGCCACTCGCTATGTCAACACATCCCCACGCTTCTTGTGTCTCCTTATTTGCCTTGTCAATATTCTTTATCTCATTTTTTCTCTTTCTGCCTCTCATCCCTTCATCCTACCCTAAATATATTATGTATTATTCGTCTGTCTTTCTGTCTCTCTGTCTGTCTATTTGTCTTTCTCTTTGTCTATCTATCTATCTCACCATCTATCTATCTATCTATCTATCTATCTATCTATCTATCTATCTATCTATCTATCTATCTATCTATCTATCTA
>JBCEWB010095156.1:0-12321 GCA_039654565.1 Peronia peronii
CATTTTCTCACTAAATTCAGCTGCAGCAACAGGTCACCCCCATCGTCTTTAATTGCCAATAGCTCGACTTCTACTTACAATTGAACAAAATTTTTTTCACACACAGAAAGGGAAATGGATAAATTTAACTTTGCTACCAGTAACTCCATATGCTCAAAATTTGACGAGATCCTGATTTCATCGTGTCGCCTCTCATTTGACAATATCTCTGTGTCTATCACCTCCGCTGGTACCTTCATAATAACTGTCAAACAAGTTGCCATTTCATTCTTACTCGAAAACCCTCTCTGCTGCCATGATCCATCATCAGACACCGTCACCTCTTCTCCCTCTGCAGCTCTCATCTGCCGCTCGTTTCATGCTCACCTTTGCCACTGATGCAGTAGCATCTCTGATCTTTTCTCTAAATATCCTTGATCTTAAAAATCTCTTTCCGTTGAATTCATGACAACCAACACCATACATCGCAGCGTGAAACCTCAAACTCCTATTTTCTTTCTGACCTAACTCTGGTAATAAATGAAAAATTACTACTCAGCTGAGAATAAAAAAGATTATAAAAAAAAGGCCACCTCTACAAATGTTAGCATTATAATTCATACCTGAAGCAAAGTCTGATCCCAGATCAACATTAATACAGGTAATAGTCTGGCCGCTCCAGGAATCAAAGACAGGTGCTGCCAAAAGATGGCACGATGAATTATTCAGTGGTTAAAAAAAAGAGAATGGAATTAACAGAAAAAAAAAATACATGTAGGTATCAAATGGAAAATAGAAAAAAAAAAAAAGGAAAATAAAAAAATTCTCGAATCTGTTACAATTTTGTGACGCATACACTTATTTCATTATTATACATATTATATATTTATTATACAATAAAACTTTTTTCCCTGCCAGATATTTATGTTGTATTATGCATTCATGCTTAGAAGAAAAAAAGTGAAAAAAAAAAACAACAACAAAATCTGTGAGATGCTAAGTCGACTCATTTGAGATGGTGGAAAGGAAAGGTAACTGATTATACTATACTAAGTTTCCTACACAATTCACATCCTAACGCGAGTGTGTTGCACTTGGTCATGTTCACAAACAGATGGACTAGCCTTAAGTTTAGCCATTTGTTATCTGATTTAGTGTTGTTGGCTTCTAATCCATGTGAACTAGTTCATCTATGGTGAAATGAAGAGAAAAGGAAATGCAGAGGTAGTGATATGGAGAAGGAATTTTCAAGCAGGCCGTGTGTTTGTTTTGCATCCTTTACAATGGTTTCATTTTCTTAAAGCATCAATCGAGATTTCTTTACTTTAATAGTATAATTATCAATAGGCTGCTCAAATATGTGTGTGGTGATCTATTCTATTCCCTAAAAAAGATCTGGGACACATTTTGAGTAATTAATGATAGACTTGTCTTACCATTTTCTACCTCATTCAATTCCGAGTTCTGTCCTATAATATCCAGTACAATGTCCGTAAAACGGTGACTTCTTCACAAGTGGACCACCGCCAGTGCCCCTCTTGTGCCCTTTATATTTCAGGGCTTGGGTTTTCATGTCCTGAGTGAAACAGAAATGGTCAACAAAATGAATCATAACATTAAAAATCATTTAATTATACACATATTTATAGAATAGAGGAGAGAGGTAAGGCTGACAATTTAATGAAACAGCAATGGCCTTTCTCTGAAACAAAGTGTCTGACAACGGAAAACTTGGCCTTGACACTTCAGGTAGATTGGGCAAACTTCGACCGATTCAGTTCGTAAGTGATTCCATGCTTCAATGAAGATGTTCATGCGAGATAACCTGCATCCAGTTTGTGAAGGAACCATTCTAGTTTTCAATTTCTGTATTCTTTTCAGTGACACTTTACATGTCATGGCCCATTCGCAGATTTTGTGACTCTTGTGTGGTTGGTGCAATTTCGATCAATATACTCACCCGTCTCATTTCTTTTTCAGCTCGTCAGCAGAGCGTGGGTCTTGGCCGACGTTGCTGACGGCTGTGGCGATTTTGTTCCAGATGTCTTGTTTTTTTTTTTTTGTGATTTTGTTTTGTAATTTGGTCAGTAATATACTGCGATGTTGTTGCAGTTCGATCAGCAGCACTGACAATTCTTGTTGGCTGAAATTAGCCTTTCTGTCTTTCTTTGTTGGTGGTTCCATTTTCTTGTAGATTTTTTTCAAAGATGAGCGGTCGCGGTCATGGTGTGGTTGATTGGGGACTCAGTGTGTAGTGAAGAGAAATCCAACATAGTAGTTGTCAGTCAAGTAGACAAAAACTCTCCAGAAACAGCTGATCAGAAGACATACTCAGACTTAGCCTACACCAACCCGTAACTCCCCATGATGTATACGATCCCAGACCTCATCAGTGTGGCTTTTCTCAACCTCTGCATCCATTTCCTTATTCATTTCACAACTGGAACCATAGGAAAACCACATAATCTCTTTGAATTTCAGTTGTTGTCCATCCGTACACTTGATAATTGCTTTGATATTTTAATCTGCAAAAAGTTTGTAGTTGAGGAAATCACTGTGCGAGATGAACATCTTCAATTCAAGTGTTTACATTTTCCAGTTTGGGAATGGTGTGTAATACATTGGCCTCACAGCAGTCAGAGCCAAAGTTAGCACTTCTTTGACTCTCCTTCTTGTCGTTCTTTTTGTGCACTGGAAGTTGCATTAGCCAAACCATCCAGTGGATGCTGGTTTTTCTCACCTCAAGTAGGAGGTCATGTTGTAATCCTTGGATCTCTCACATTTTTTTTATTGCTCAAGTTCAATCACTATTAACTAACGGGCAATGAATGATGAAGATTAAATTTTATTGGGGGAATATGTTTAATTTAACCAACGACAAGTTGAATAACTGTTGATCTGTGACCAGTGTCTACTATTATCTAGATCAAGATCATGCAGGTTTTATCAGACAACCTGGCTTTTTGGTCCTAGATCTAGGTAACAGATACATGTAGTGCTATCGGGCAGACTGAATTTCCCAGTTGTGTTGATGTTAGCTGGCATGAGAAAACGTTTAGGTTAGACAACATTACTTAAATAGAATGGCTTTACTTACCAGTCGGCTGTGCAAGCCCAAGTGTTCCAGCCACCAAATCTTGAAACATGTCCTGTGCCGAGCACTGAAGCATGATGCATACTTGATTCTTGGGCGGTGTTGCTCCGCCTCGTCCAGAATCGTTTTGTCTGCATCTTCTTGATCATTTTCTTCAGTAGCTTCTCGACTTTTTAGCATCACAAACTGATAAGGTTTTACTAGTTGGCCATCTGATGTTGCCATTGTCTTCACTGCCGTCTCTCCATATGGCCCCATTGTGGTGATGGCGTTAAATGTGTTCAAGTCACCGTCACCAGTCATGGTGGTGTACCTCATGTTGTGCTCCAAACATCGCCCCCAAAGGACTTTAGCCGCCTCGACCTCCATTCCGCTACATGAGCCTTCGTAATTCTTCTAACAATGGGGGTGATGATCTTGTTCCCATTGTTTGTACTCCGCTGGGTTCTCTCTCTTCAGCTTTGCACCTTTTGTCTTGCACAGCTGTCAGGAAGAAAGACAGAAAATAAATGTTTGAATACAAACAATGCAAATTTTACTTTAAAATGACAGTCCACTCCTATTTATTTTTGAATCCAGAATATTGAGTGCAAATGTTTTTAATAAAAAAATATAAATAGTTACCATAGAAATATCAATTTGGTAAGCTGACAGAGTTATAGAGGAGTTCTGTGATTTTGAATTGTTTTTCAAGGAAAGAAAGAAATGAGAGTGTGGTGGCAGGACAGCTAAATACATATGAAAACAATTTTTATTTATACCTGACAATGTTGTGACGTCACGTGCACATCTATGGCCAAGCCTGTCACAGGACAGATGGCAGCACCTTGATTGCGGGTCTGGCCTGTCTTGTGCCATGTCCCATCAAATGTGACAGCAATGTCAAAAATGCCTTCACTATCAGGCTCATAGAGCTGTCGAACAATCTCATTATCTGCCTTGCAGTGAGACATGCAGGTGTGCTAGTGGCAGTTCCATTCTGGTTTTCCAGAAAGAAAGGCGAGCTGAGTGTGGGCATATTCAACACCTCACAATCCATGCCCAATACTGACATTTAGGGAAGCAGCGACTGTTGACCTATTGATCTCAAATGTTTGAGAGGACAGTTTACGCAATGTTGTTGCCGTCCCACGAATCTCTCCACAACTACTGCATACTGACTCCAGAGTAACGGCTAGTCCTTTGGTCGATGTGCATTGTAGTCTGATACACTGACTGCCACACGCATGGCACAATATACCAGCAAATAATATCTGCAGCATATCCAAGTTCACAACTGTCGTTGGCAACTTATCTGAAGTGTTTGGAATGGTCTGTGGCACAAAATTCAACTTTCGCTTTGAGGCAGAATCTTCAGGGCAGTACAAAGGCTGAGTAAGTGCTGGTGTTGATGCTTCCTTGTTATCAAGCGTTGATGGTGGCTCTTCCCTGTTGCTAGCGATCTGTGTAGTATAAGTAGTAACCAGTCTCTTCTTTTCCTTGGTCTGTCAAGCCTTAGCTAATTTTTCCATTTGAGCTTGCTTCATTGGTTTGCTTTGCTTAACTGGAATAGCTGTACTTACCAGTCGGTTGTGCAAATCCAAGCGTTTCTGCCACTGTATCTTGAAATATGTTCTGTGCAAAGTATCGAAACATGATGAACACTTCATTCTCCAGCGATATTGCTTTTGTACTTCACCGATCCTCTTTTGCGCCGTTTCAGGTTGCCTCTAGTCGAGGGAAATCCAATGTCCGATCGTATAATATCGGTCATGAACAAGATTCCCCCAACGATCAAATCTGAATTTAATTATCAATTGGTGGTTATCAAAGATTTCAAATGGGTGCTTCGGTCTCAGAAGTTACGCCGATGTCCAAAAGATCTGTATATATTCCTGTATTTTTTCCAAGACTGGAAGTAAAAACATAATCCTGACAGCAGACATTTTCTTTGCTCATAGACATAATTAGGCAGTGCCCACTAGTACACCTGCAAACAATAAAATGTCAACATTATTTTATTTATTTAAATCTACAAAGCTGATTTATTTTTACGCACAATAAACAATAGTAGTTGTTGAAGAAACCACAATCATACACATTGTGTGTTTGCTTCAGTCTCAGAATCTTTCCGACCTAACATGATGCAGATATTTTCCCAGGATATGATGGCAAGATCAAATGGCCTAAATTATATACATGTATGACCAATAATAGTACACATATACATTATTTGTATTTGTTTTTTATGTGTCTGACATTAAAAGTGATAGCAATGCCTAAATGTGGTAACTAAATGATTACAATATGTTTTAAATGAATGTATTAATAGTAGAATGGTGCTGTTCTACTGAGAGCATGAGCATGACCTCGAAATGCCAGTTCGCCCATGTTGTTGGAAGACTAGATACATTTGTATCTAGATCTTGAATAGTACTGTGAATAAATAAAAAAATTAATAATTTAGTCCACTTACCCCCCCCCCCCCCATGGGAACTGCATTATGCTGATGTGATCCGCTCCTCCTCTTCCACTGTTGTAAGGATTATCCAGCGAAGTTAGTATGGCAGGCCTGTGGTTGGGTCCTTTGGTTTGTTCAGGGTTGAACTTTCCCCAGCAATGCCGCATATGGGCCCTCCTCTTCCGATTTGTATCTGCAGCCTTGCAAATCTAGTACAAAACCATCCTTACACATTATGTAGCCCTCTAGCTGCCTGTGACTTCGCAAAGCTGAATAGTTGTGTTCCTTACTGAGATACTATAATAAATCAAAGACTGTCACCACAGGCACTTGAGACAGATCTGCAGTAATGGCCATCAGTGTGGGTAATGTAAACTCTTTCTTTTTCCATGTCACTCGAAGTTTGCTCCTAATGCTGTCACTCCTATCTTCTAACAACCCGTCCAGATCCAGCGCAATTTGGAGTTTGTCTGCAGCATCACAAAGCTGCACAAGCTCTTGCTTCCTTTGATTGCAGACTGAAACCCCTCTATTCCTTAGAAATTCTTGTAGAATGGAAATGTTCCTCGCACCGAAACTAATCTTGCTACTCGCCATGATTGAATGCAAGCGGATGTAGCCCCCCTACTAAAAATAGACCCACGAAATTTTTGGAGATAGGCTTAATCGAGACTCTACTATTGAAAAAACAGCAAATCTAGCTCAATTTTCTCTTTTAGAGTTAAGTTTTTTACAAGGTAAGTACAAACGGCCCAAGTGAATTTTTTAACTTGTCAGAAAGTTCACTTGCATCTCCATTCAAATTCGCCTGCTTTCCAGCACCTTTATTAATAGCTTTGTGGAAAATTGCCATGTTCCCATGGTATTCTTTTTTCCCCTGATTTTCTTTTCTTGGAGTATCTAATTTCCAGTCTTCACATTCTACACTGACCTTGTACCATTTTCCAGATACATTTTCGTTTTTTCTGAAGATGAGGCCTATATGCATTCATGAATTCTTGCATTCATGAATTCTTGTCCAGTCTCAATATTGCTGTCTCATTGTTGACACCTTTCCTGGAATGTTCTATTTCCGTGTATAGTTGAGACTGGCTTAGCTATCCTCATAGTTGGCGGACATATCCACAGCTGTCTCTGGAATGTTGCTTGAGGTGGTGCACAAGGTGTTACTTTTGTGTAAAATTCCAGGGATGATATTTCCCAGGAATAACAGTCCAAAGGCCCTTTGTAAATGTGGCTCTCACATCGTATTCCTGTTGCCTGACTTGAGATTCTCTACATAAAAGTCACAACACGTTCTGGTGATATGATTTCCCAGGAATACATTGTGAAGCTTCAGAGCCTTTTTGTAAACCAAGCTTTCATGGGGCACATCGCCATATATATAAAAAATGCGCTGTTGCCTGTTTGTTCCACGTAAAAATGGCAAACATTCTGGGATAACTATGATCTTCCTGGAATGTATTCTCCAGTTTTAGAGCCCCATTGTAAATGAGGCTTTCATCCGGCACATTGCCATATAAAAAGACGCTGTTGTCTGATTTAAATTGTTCCACGTAAAAATGGCAAACATTCGGGGATAACTATGATCTTCCTGGAATGTATTCTCCAGTTTCAGAGCCCAATTGTAAATGAGGCTTTTATCCGGCACATCGCCAAATAAAAAAAAAAAAAAAGCATTTCCTGTTGCCTGACTTGAAATTCTCCACGTAGAAATGGCAAAACATTCCAGGACAACTATGATTTTCTTGGAATGCATTGTACGGCATTAGAGCCCCATTTATAAATGAGGCCTTCATCTGATCTGGCACATGGCCAGGTATAAATACTTTTCCTCTTTGCCTGATGTAAAATTGTCTAATAGAAATCTGAGAAAACCATGTTTCCTGTTTTGTCCTTGTATACATCGCAAGGTTATCCCTGACCAAAATAAAAACCAATCATAGCCCAGCTGAATGTTCTTTAAAAAAAAAAAAAATGCATTTGGGGTCTTCTAAAAAACAAAAAAAAATGCATTTGGTAGGTGTAGAATGTCGTCTGAAAATTTTGTTCTTTTGTGTAATCTGTCATGACAACTTCGTGACCAAGACATTGTGCTGTCAATATTTCTGCCTTCTCTTTAAAAAAACAAAAACAACTCACAGTTTTCTTGAGATATGAAGGATTTTCAGGTATACGAGATTGGCCTTGAAATCCAGGGAATTTTCACACCTTTTCCTCATAAGGATTTTGATAGGGGGTGTGAGGTGGGTGACTCCTTGTTGGTTTACTGGCACTACTATAAGTTTCTATAAGGGATGCCAAGATAATGTTGTTGTTTGGGTCCTTTAACAGTGCAAAGGTTTGGCAGGCCTGTCCATGTTGGCAAATGTGTGCATGTGGATGGGATACATACAATTCATGTGTGTACTTGTGCCAGTATTAAAATAATTTACACGTACATGTATTATGTGTGTTGTGGGGATTGTTCATCACCAGCCAGATTATCTCCCTATGTCAGACACAGGTGCTGTTGAACAAGCATCACAAAGAAGAAATAAACTCACTTTCGTTTTTTTTAAAAATCATTTCACTGGAAAGTGATGCCACTGAAAAATCAGAAAAATTCATGGTGTAGTAGTGAAAAAATGTATTTCTCTCAATCATGAATGTTTAGATTTTTTAGTGGTTCAAGTGTGATTATTAAAGAGCAAAAAGTGATTGATTTCTTCTCCCCAGTTTCTTGAGCACCAAACAACCCTTGTGTGTCTAGCAATGCAAAGGGAAGTGAAGTACTTTGTGTAGTTTTCCTGGTGAAAAACACCCCATTGGCAAATAGGTGATCTGACAATCTCAAGGTGATATGTGTTTTCTCAATGAGTGTGTGAGTGAATGATTTATGAGAGTCAATGCTTGAATATGTGCGTTTGGCAGTGCCTGAAAAATATTGAAGGTTTGAGTGTGAGAACCATAATTATGTGTATACGATGCAAATGTATCTGGTCTCTTTTGTTCAGAAGACAAGTTCTTTCACCATTACATTTTGTATTTTGTTTGTTGAAATTTGTTGATTATTTGACATGTACATCCATCTTTTCTGTTATGTACATAATAAAAGTTCAATTTTTCTCAAACTCAACTTTTTTGTCTTGAGCCAAATGCGATATACAATATGTAAAGTATGTATTAAATTGTGCTTAATGCCAAATCTGATCACTCTCCAGTTTGATTTTACACTTACAGCCACTCATTTTGCTGAAATTGATTTGATTACAGAAAGAAACTTGAAACTTCCACAAATTTATTGACTTTAAAAGAATTTACTAGATGTTAATGATTTCAGATATTCATGTATAAATGATTTCTAAGCATTTTAAATATTGCACAAAGATGTTTCCACAAACCCAAGAAGTTTTTACAAATCTAAAGGCCTGTTTTACGTGTGCGTTGATTTGGGCATTTCAGATTTTTTTCATGTCACTAGATTTGTTTGTTTGTTTGTTTGTTTTTTTTTCATAAATAACCCATCAATATATATAATATCTTACTTATTAAACTTACAGATTACATGGATGAATTGAAATGGGCTTAAATTTTGTGAGTCTGAAAATGAAATGATCTTAGGTGTGCAAACGGGTACCTGTACAGTGTTAACAACGGTATTGGTATGTAATGTAAATTGCTGAGCTTGTGACTTTTTTTCCCTTCAACATTTTCAAACTACACATTACATCACACTGATAACTACACATACTAGATCTGTAGCGTACATGTGGAACTGAACATTAATCCATCAGGTTTACTGCATGAAGTCTGCCCAATGCCACTAGTGGGAGAATACTATACTGTACTTTCTCATTTCTCCAAAATAATTTTTATTTAGCTGTTTGGGATTTCTGGGATCATTGAGCAGCGAGTTTATATCTGTTAGTCAGAGGTAGTTATGTAAACAGGTGAATTCTTGTAGTTTAGACTGAATTGAAAGCCGGGAACAATGAAATGTTTGTGAGCCCATTGTGCCACCTTCATTTCACAATGGTGTAGGTCAATTTTAGTTTTAGCTGTTTTGACAAAATGGACAAAAACCATTTTGTGTAAAGGAGGCCTAAACTGAATCTAAATAATGCCACATACTGGCATATTTTATGTGTCACACATTGATTTGAAGCATTAAATGAACAAAACAAAACACATTAAAATGACTGTTAATTTAGATCAGTGGTATGATGGCGATTATGTGACCACCATCATGTAATATAAAAACCTTACAATAATAAGATATGGGATTCTGGAATGACCAAAATTATTAGACACATGTACTTTTATGCTTTCCAGGAGATCTGCAAATTTCACATGGAGATCTACAAATTCATACATGTGTGTAGTTATATTTTATAATCAAGCTGATATCAGACAAAGCATCTGAACTCACCAAGGTAGAAAACCAAGCCAAACACCCACAGATTTTCACAAGAGACGTCCTGCCTTTAATTCTGTTAGTTGTCAGTTCAGTAATAAGTCAATAAATAATGGCCATGACACACTAAAGACACCATGTACATGTACTGTCCACATTTAAGCTACACCCACTCAACCCAACCAAAACACCCACCAAAGAACCATCCAACAAATTAATCGAACACAGCATTCACATTTACTCAATCAGCTACCCATCAAAGACCAATCAAGTTAGTGTAACAAAAGTCATATGTCTTCTACGTTCATCATCAAATCAACCAACCAACCAATCATCCATCAAGGAACAACCAACCAACCAATTGTCCATCAAGGAACAACCAACAAACCAGTACATGTACCGGTACAAAATAACACAATCATGTTTTCTCTACATTTACTCAAGCAACAAAGAGTCGATCACCAAATGAATGCTAACAACCAAATTTTTTTTTCCTCTCCTTCCAAGCAGTTAACCAACCAACCATCCATCAAAATGCCAATCATGAAATCAGTGTAACAAGTTCATGTAATTATTTTCCCCATTATTTATCTAGTCAATCAACCAACCATCCATCAAAAAACCAATATAACATAACAATTTATCTTGTTTCTCTCTACACTTACTAAGCCAACCACCTGATCAAAGAACCAAACATATGTAGCATATCAATCAACATCAACCAGGCGATTAAATCAAACAAATCAGTCATGGCTAAAATTCAAAGAATATAATGTATGATAATTTACATATTATTTTACCGATCATAAGGTCAATCAATCAATCAATCAGTCAGTGAGCTGATAAATCAATCAGTTAAAAAATCTGATGACCAATTAATCATCTGTTGAGTGACCAGGGAAAAAGAGCTGGACGTAAAAATTATGTTTTGTTGAGGAAATCTGGTTTTCACTGGGGACGAACAATCAACTCTGAAATATCTTGGCACAGAAGCGTTGTGGCTACTGAAATTTTTTTTTTACCAAAGTAAAACTAAAAATTCATGAAAATCAATTTCTATTTTTTCTCTGACATACATATCTCCAAACATGAAAAATTTGACATCAAAATTTCATCTCGCAACATAACATTTGCTGCAGTTCGTCAAACTTTCTACTATACATCTAGCATAAGGCAGATCAGCAGATTATAAATACATGTACATATTCGACTAAGCAAAAACCTGGAAATCTCCGGAGGAGTGTTTGTACCCCCTGCTAAAAATAGAACACCCACTGATGTTTGTTACCGCTCCACCACATGATCTGAGAACAATTGTCACCGGTCCCGTGCATTGTTTTCGTGTTTTTCTATGTCAATGACAGTGAACAGTTTGGAGTGTTTGTACCCCCCCTACTAAAATTTGACGGGGATTTCCTGCCGTAAGCTTGGTTGAAACAAATCTAGATCTATTGACAAAAATAATCTCTCTAGAGAATCAAAATGAAACAAAGTAAGATTTGTGAAAGACAAATTGGAAAACTTTCACTCACGCTAATTTCTAAACTTTCTGACGTCGTCACGATTCACTGACATTGATAGAGAAATAATTTCAAATTCATATACACATAACTAGTGAAAGACAGAAAGAAAACAACAAAATGTATGATATTTTTCATGTCTCATGAAGTCTCGAGCTCTGTGCACATCAGATACTGCTGCACCATGGCAAAAGGGCGTGACTACTCCACAAGTGACTGGATTGGCTTACTGACATTAGGAGATCAGGGAGGGATCGCTCAGAACGCTAAGGTTTTTCATAATTCTCTGGCTTTGAATTAAATACATGCAGATGTGATGACTGACATCACAAAATGTCCACATCAACCACTAAATTCTCTGTTTAGGTCTGGGTTTCATTTGAAGAAATCTCAACCACAAATATAAGATGTGTATTACATTACAGTATAAGTGTTCATTTTTTATGACAGCTATAAATTCCAAAAACTACAATTTTTACTTTTCTGTTTATGACAAAGATTGCCAACTGCCAATGAAAGTTTTACATTTGTCTCAAGTGAGAAAAAAAAAATTTGCTTTCTCTCCATAACTATCAAAAACAAAACAAACATACACTCTAACACGGTGAGTAAGAAAACGCTTAATAAGAAACGTGCGTTCTTAAGAAAGAATCTCTGGGAACGGTTTTTTTGCTAAGTAATTTGTTATGCTTACAAAGAAATAAAACGATGGGCCGATATGAAAACTACGCTTATTACGAACGGTTTTCTCTCCCTGATCTCACTTTTCTTTCATACTGAGTGTAATCAAGACCAAACTCGGGTACCAAACCAGCTCCCTCCGACAAACAAATCATCCCTGAGTGCGTCAAGTAGGCCTACTGTACACGCGCGGCTGTACTGCCCAGCAGTA
>JBCEWB010095177.1:0-12321 GCA_039654565.1 Peronia peronii
TGGATGGATGGATGGATGGATGGATGGATGGATGGATGGATGGGTGGATGGATGGATGGATAGATGGATGGATGGATAGATGGATGGATGGATGGATGGATGAATGGATGGATGGATGGTGGATGTGTGATAGATGGGTGGATGCATGGATGGATGGACGGACGGACGGAGGGAGGGAGGGAGGGACGGGTGAATTGATGGATTCCTTAATCACCATGATTAATGTACCCTGCCTAGCTGTCCACAGAAGCATGTCCTTCCATGACGGGAGAGGCAATACAGGAATGACATGCTCTGCAGCAGAAATATCAGCTGCGTGGTGTGAGAGATAAAACCTGATTTTCTCTTCTTTCTCTCTTATTTTCCTACACTTGGGTTCCCCTGGCCTCGCCCGATTTCACTACCACTGTGACAGCTGATTTCTAGGATTCCCTGTTGTCATTTAGGTTTCCCCCCAACTACATTTCGATACTAGCGGATTTCATGGCATGTTTGTGACATCTGTAAACCGCAGTTTCGGTAGCCTCTTGATCGTTCGCATTCCGAAACTGCTGTCCACACATTTTGTTTTTCAGGATACGACCATCTGCTGTTCTTCTTACATGATCAATCATGCCGAGTCTACGTTTGGATAAGATGACCAACATGTTTGCGAGTTTTGCAGAGTCACTTATCCATGGGGTGGGGTTAGGGAGATGGGAGTGGGGAGAGAGAAAATAACCCTCCAATACAAGATCTAGAAAAAATTATTGTCTTTCGGTTTCTGAAAAGGTTTACCGTTTTTCGCTTGAAGGATTTTCTTCCTCTCCCTGCTCGTTCTCCACCCTCCCTAAACAGTTCAAGCATTAGGACCCAAGGTACAAAGATACGCTTATGTCTGTGACTAAAGCAATTTTTTACCGTAGGCAAATGAACTGCCTGGATATGATTTTCAAAAAACCGTAATTTCTGTTCACACGAATTATTTGGAATTGTTTGCCGGTAAAAAAGATATATTAGTTATTGCATATAAGTTACAATAAATAATAACAAAAAAAAAATAATAAAAAAGTCTTTGTTCCATTTGTGTCCCCTGTGTGTGAGAATCAAAGCGAAAACTGTCGTTGCATTTAATTCTTGTGCGGTGTTCTTCTATTTAATTTTTCATTTCCATTCTTCTCATTATGTCATTCTAGTCTTTGTTGTTGGCGTTGTTACGTTGTAATCACAATGTTAGCGTTGCACTTGTTTTGTTGGCATCATTATTTTTATTTCTACGTCTGTAGGCCCATTTTGGTCGTACATGTATGTGATCGAACTGAGAGCTTCCCAGAGCAGCGCAAAGCGAGATGGTAATGCGATTTTTTCAGCCAACCATTCCTCGTTTTTTTTTTTCCCCTTTTTTTCTTAAACCTCTCAATCCTATAGGAAAGTAGGATTATCTCGGCTTTAAGAGGCTGCCTGTTTTTTTGTTTTTGTTTTTGGATAAGAATTTTTGTGGGTGGAAATTTGGAAATTGGACATTTTGCCCAGACAGCGGCACTCCGCCTACTCATCATTGATTTGAACTGCTTAGGGTTCTTTAACGTGCCTAACACACAGGACCTCAGAAATATTGTCGCCCTTATCCGAGAAGGCTAGACGTGGGGCTCTCCTACCCAAAGGAAGCCAGGGGACCATTGAGTCACTGAAAACATGCAGGTTTTCGATCTTCGTGTCCTCCCGTCCCTCAATGGGAGCACCCACGAATCGAACTCACAACCTCACAGACGTGAGCTTTTATCACCATGAAGCAAATACCAAACCAAATACATAACCACGATGATCCCCCAACCGTTTTGTTTGTTTGTTGTTTTTTTTTTCTTAAGCGTTTCAGTCCTAAGGAAGTAGGATTATTTCGGCTTTAAGAGCTTGCCTGTGTTTGCTGAGAAATTTTGTGCGTAGAGATTTGGAATTTGGAAATTTCGGCACGCAGCCTACTCTTTCATCGATTTTGAACTGCCAAGGGTTCTTTAACGTGCGTAACGTACAAACGGGATCTCCGAAATGTATTCACCCTTATCCGAGAAGGCTATACGTCGGGCTTCCCTACCCACAGGAAGCCAGGAGACCATTGAGTCGCTGAAATAATGCGGGTTTTCGATCGTCTTGTCCTTCCATTCCCCGATGCAGGACCCGCGAGTCGATCCCAGCCCGTTTTCTCCATGAGCAGACATCAAACCACAGAGCCACTACGCTCCCCTCCAACCGTTGTTTTTGTTTTTCTTAAGCCTTTCAATCCAAAGAAAGTAGGATTATCTCGGCTTTTTAGAAGTTGCTAATTTTTGTTGAGAAATTTTTGGATAGAAATTTGGAAATTTTGCCCGGACAGCGGCAGGCAGTCTATTCTTTCATCGATTTTGAACTGCCAACGGTTCTTTAACGTGCGTAACGTACACACGGGACCTCCGAAATGTATCCGCCCTTATCCGAGAAAGCTAGACGTCGGGGTTCCCTACTCCAACCGTTCCTTATCCCATGTGAATTTTATATAAACAGGGTGGATAAAGGGACGATAACTCTCGATATTCCCTTTCACGAGTTCCAATAACAATGGCGGGACCTGCAGTATAAACGAACAACTCGCTTTTAACTTCAGCGGCCAAGACTGTTAAAAATAAGCTAACTGACAATGAAAGTCGTCAAACCTGGATGGATAACTCACGATGGTAATGTCAGCCCTGAAGTTGCAGTCTTTTACTATGATTTTTTCGCAGAGATATGACAATCTAGGAACAATCTATTTCGACTAAGAGATCGAGATAGATTTAGAGGTCTAGACTCTAGATCTAGACTATCTCGAGGTCCAGACTAGTCTAGTTTATTTTTTGCAGAATTGCAATAATTCATGTGTGAAATGGTTGTATCTGGGGTCCAGTCGAAAGAATAAATGGCTGGAAAAAAGTATGAAAACATTGGTGAAGTATTTCCAAAGATGTTGAAGAAAAACATGAAAAAGTTGATCTAGATTCTAGAGTCGACCTACTGGTGTCTGACCACTTCACCCTTTCATGTATGCATTAATCAGCAGCCGTCTTCCTGCGCTTGTTCAATTTCCTGCACACTGTGGCAGCCCAGTGTGTTCACATTTTTCTGACCTACCATCTGCTGAAGTTCAGTGGTTGCAGAGAAATGGTCCATTTCTTTTTCAAGCAATGTGCCCCATTTGTTAAATTTAAATGAATAATCATGATTTATCTAGGCCTACTGTATGTGTCATTATTATCAACGATCTATTTTAATACTCAGTGAGATATAAAAAGAAGTAGAAATTGAGAGAGAAAGGAGAGAAAGAAACAAAACAAAAAAAAGGAGGATATTAAATATTTACGCCTTTGAAGAGTAAAAAAGCAGGAATAAACAGCTTTCATTTTTCTGCTTGACTATGCTTTCTCAACACATTTGATTTAGATCTACAGCTTGATCGAAAGCTGAACTAGATTGATCCAGGTCTAGATCTAGGCAAGATGCATCTCAGTTCACGATAGATCTTATGTATGTTGTACATGTAAGATTTAATGGCGTTTTGCCGGTCATCCAAATCTAGATCTAATCCAGTATCAATGCCTGATTCCTAATTACTCAATATGTCATTTTCATAAACTCTAGCAAACGAGTTCAGAAACAAGTGAGCAAGACAGCGAGAGCACAATGGCAATGAACGAGGCAGATGGAACGATCTCGTGCCGCTGACTAAGCGCCGTACAACAGCTGTGTAGCTGTCTCAAAACACGCACTAACATACCCTAGGTATCACAGAAACCTCATTTGATTCGTCAGTGAGGTTCCTTTCTATAATTAGATCACGAACGTCATTTTATCGACCAATGACAGCCCACCAAAAAAGGGGTGTTTCCTCTGTCAGTCTGAACAGTAACAGCGCTGTAGGGTTGAGTGTCGGTTTCTGTCTCTCTAAACCTTAGGCGGCGATTTCGGGTGTGTCGGTTTAAACATGAAAGGGTTAAAAGGCGGTTTCACAAAATGGGCACTCTCATTGTGCTACGGGCGCCGCCATTGTTATTTCCAGTTGAGGAAAGAGACGCAGAAACATTTTTACTAAGAATAGCATATGACTGAATGTTGTAAAAAGATCAAATTCCATGTCAACCGATGTAACCAACTTTTGGCCCTGTCCCACCACTCTTGCCTGACGTTCTCTCAAGACTATTTTCTTATTCTCTTTTTTTTTTCCCCTGCAACATATTGTTGTAATGTTTGTTTAGTTTTATTGTTGAATTAGCATGCTTTCGTGATGACCAACCCTATCTGAGAGATCTTTGTTTCTTTCTGTCCTGTACATTTTGTTATTGTGAAATAGAAAGTCGTTAGTCAATGTTGTAACAAACCCTCTGGTTTGTAATTACAGTCAATAGGAAGGCTTTCAGTTGCATGTGCAATGTTATTTCATAGTATTTGAGCACAGTCACACTGGCATGGATATTTATAATCACTGCCGAAAATTTGAAAAGTCCTTAAAATGACTGCCAAGGCATTAGGTTTGTCAGTTTCATAAACACGCTACTCATTTTAATTCGCCTTTGCAAAATATTTCATAAGCCCCCCATATAATCAAATTTGAAAGAGAAAAGGAAAAATGAAAATTTGTCAGTATCTGCAGCTATGTTCTGAAAAGTTACGGGCGTTAGTCAAAACTTATAAATTTAACCGATGAGTTTAGTTTTTAAAAAGAAAGACAAAGAAAAAAAAAAAACAAAAAGTAATAAAAACATGGGTGAAAAAGGCTTCGTAAATAAGTCATGATACCCATTTAACATGGTACAACTAATTACATACAACAGCCATATGGATCTATTGTCAAAAGTTCGGGTTATATATGTCTTAAAATTTGTTGTAAGATTTTATTGTCTTTGTTCAGCAGTTGATAAACTGTTCATATCATATTTTTCAGAAAGTTTGGTTCAGTATTGAAATCTACTGCCAGTGTTTTTTACAGTGTATAGAGTGCTGACTTGTTATGGAGCTGTCTAATCTTTCTCATGCACCTTACCTTATTAACATTTGACTATGAGGAGCAAAAGAAAGAAACATCCAGATTGACACGTGGCCAGGGATA
The DNA here is from genome assembly GCA_039654565.1 of Peronia peronii. NCBI lineage: Eukaryota > Metazoa > Mollusca > Gastropoda > Systellommatophora > Onchidiidae > Peronia > Peronia peronii. The sequence goes on from JBCEWB010095177.1 coordinate 5,093, forward strand.
GCACCTAATTTATAATGAGATGTGGATTGTTATAAGCGGGGCATGTTTCAGTGTAGGAGCAAAGAGGGATCAGTACAGGAGAGAAAAAAGGAGAGGAGAACCTGTCAAGATGGAGTTGTTGAAAATACGAGAGAACACGTGAATGAAAAGAGCATTTGAACAGTCCAATTAGTATGTTCAAAGTCTGGAAGTTGTGCAACCTCAGCAGATGACTGACACACAGAAACCATGTAAGAGACACAACGAGAGAAACTTCCCATTGGACTAGCAGATTTGGACACAGTAAATGATTAACATGTAACTTACAGTCTTGCAGTGTAGCACTTTATAAATTAGTAATGACATGAATTATGCGAAGACTAAATATCTTTATCTCATTCAAACCAGTTTTTCAACACAGATTGAAACCATCAAATATAACATGAACAGCAATAAGGTTCCGGCGGTCGATCGTCTCCCCTTGTGCAAATGCATGGTTTGTGCGGCAGAGATGATGGATAGGCAATCAAGTGTGATTAGATCATAATTAGTATTTTCACAAGATATGTACATATAGCATGTAACACAAGATGTACTACAATTTGAGCAAAAACAAAAGATTTGACCTAATTTTGCAGTTACACAGTTTGCAGCTGACAGTGATGATATGCTTTTGTGATACACATAGCATAAGAATGACACACATAACATAAGAGTGACATACATAACACACAATCCAGTTCTCCAAAACTGAAACTGTCAGTGAGCTCTGTTACAGCGTATTGTTGCTACATGAAGACCCAAATACAAAACCATAATATTTATGCTATGAAAAAGTAGGGAATGGTAAAATAAATGGTTTAACAATCATTACACATGAGAGAAGTATTATCTTACCTGCTCCTTTTCTTTCAGCGGGCTCCAAATTCTCTGCTTATTGGTCACATGCGCTTGTTTTTAGAAGAAAGGGTCTCTCTGACAAATTCCCGAACTGATTTATGTCTAATTAGAGTGGGTTACCCTAATTACATAACTGAAGTGAGAAAGGTGACACACTTAACATTAAAAAAAGTAACACCATAATGTTGAGTTTCATCAGTTTTTTCGAGAAACAGAGCATACTGCAAGTATTAAAATCTGTTTTTTTGTCTATTAGAAATTTTGATGTTACAAATTTAGACAATTTCCAGATAGAAAATTTGAAGTAAAAAAAATTGAATTCAGAGCATAACACACATAATGCTGACTTTTAGGGACTGTGAAAATCTTAGCTTGTATGCCATACTTTAGCACTTTTTTCTCAGTGAAGCTGAACCATTACTTTAATATTTAAAGTTGAAGATTTATAGTAAAAATTCATAATTTTGATTCTACATGCAATAGTTTGAGTGGAATTAGGGAAAAATAGGATGCATATAACATGGAATGTATCTATTATTTAAGAAAACAAAATTATTTCTCAAGCAGTAACTATTCAGCGCATGTTACCACTTCTGTATTTGCATGCACAAAAGAGACAGAGAACGATATAAATCTCCAAAGACAAACTACAGCTGGAGTAAATTACATTCATTTCACACATTTAGAAAAGCATTTGATCTATTGGTATGTCAGCATTTAGGGAGTGGGACAGAAAGAAAGAGTTAAAGAAAGCGGGAGAGACCAATAGGCAGACAGATAGACAAGCAGCCAGTTAGCAGTATTCAGCACGTTCTTTGTTTTAGAAGAACATGCAACTCACGGTCAAGCCACCCTTAAAGTTGTGCTGTGCCTGAACTGCTTTTGACCTAGGTGTTAGTTTATCTGTGCCATGTATGCAGTAACATATATCTTGGTGTAGCAGTTACATCAGCTCATGGGGAGTTGTGATAACTTCATGAATACGGTCTCAGGACTCTAGTTTCAGAATTAACACCCAACTTTATGGGACAGCAAAATTTCAGAAATATACTAAGAACAGGAAATGCGTGAGGTCACCATCCTATTCAAGCCAAAATACTGTCTGCACATGTTGATCTGTTTTCAGCCAAAATTTTTCATCACATCTTTTGGGTTCTTTCTCCTTTTCTGTGCTTTTACTTCTAAATTTGTATGCACGGATATTATAAAGAAGACAAAAGAGAAAAGACAAAATTTAATGTGCTAGTCCAGCTTTTATCCTTTCTTTAGCTACAGGCTGATGCTAATGGACAAGAAGATTAAAGGGATACCATCTGAGTTTCAGCTGATTCTGTTTGTTTGCTAAAATTGACAAAAATTTATAAGCACATAATGTTTATGCTACATTCTACATACGTCTTTCAACTATCTAGAGGAGGTTATCTCGTGCACATAATTACTGCAGTCCTATGACTTAGTTTATATTTGTAAAAAGCATCATACAGTCTGAAAATTAAAATCTGTGTTTAAATTATATTTCATTATTTACAATCAAAGACTTTCCTATGATTTTTATAGCTAGCTGTGCAAAATCTTCTGACATAAGTCAAGGAGAATTTAGATCAGATTGTCTCAAAATTGTGGAATGATATGCTAAGTACAATGATCTGTTATTTATTTTGTAAGCTTTCTGCATTTGTCCCTGAATAAGTCTCATGATTAGTATTGTGGATTTATTTACATTCTATATAGAGACTGTCAGCATGTTTAGATTGTCATGAGAATTTTGATTATTCGGTGTAATTATCATGGGGCTGATGTATTTTCTTTCCACTACTTTCTCTAACACCATAATTGTTCATGTTACAGGTAAACCAATATTCTCTGTTGATATTCACCCTGATGGGTCCAGATGTGCCACTGGCGGCCAGGGTAAGTCAGTGGAATGAAAGACTGATATATGTTACACAGGCAATTGACAATTTATTAGTGATGAAACTTGATTGAAGAATTTACTGGTTAACAGAGGAAAAGAAAAGTTTTTCACACTTCACTGATTTTTTGAGATAAGAAATTCACAGATTAAATTGTGAGAGACAGGTTAGAAGTTTAGGAGATTAGAAAGGTATAACATTTTTTTTTAATTCACGTTGAAAATGCTTTTTTGTATCTTTATGTTTGTGTACAATGCTGATTGAATGAACTGAAGCGCAGATTTGATTTACTGACTTCAGTGAAAAGAAATCAATGATAATATATGATTGTGAATCTCCTGATAGTGTTTATAATTAGCTTCTTCCATTTTTGCGTTAATCAATCTGTGTGCACAGGTGATTGCTATGGGAAGATTATCATTTGGAATATGGCACCAGTGCGAGATGAACAGATGGAGAATGATGAATCAGTTCCTAAGATTTTGTGTCAAATGGACAATCATTTTGGTAAGTGTTTCCATTCTACTTCATTGCACTCATTTCCATTACCTGTTGACTATATCATCACTGTCCAATGAAAATGTTTACTGGCACTCCTGAGCATGAGAGCTATCAGTTTATCTCATTAAAAAAAAAAAGAGATGTGCCAGTAGAATCATATAATGAATTCAATAAGATCATAATGGCATTTAAATCATCATATGACTTATAAACAATTTGTTCCTCAGTAGTGCTGAAAATTGATATATATAGTGTTATTGTAGAACAATAGCGATATTTTATGCTGGTGAAAAGTATAGAGCTGAAGATGTAATTCTGTAATGTTAGAAATTAGGCAGAGAAACTATGGTCATGTTAGCATAATTGATTTCGCTCTCTCTTCTCAGTATGTATGTGTATTGTGTGTGTGTTTTTTTTTGTTATGTTTTTTTTGTTTTTAATACATTTCTTTGTTTGGGCATATAATGTAGTTTTATCACCAAATGTATCTTTTATTAAGAGAGGTTGAAAATATGGTCAGAGTTCAAAGGCTTTTGATTTTATTACATAGTTTCAAACATGACTTGATCACAGCTTGAAAAAATTCATTTCATTTTTGCATTGTTTTGATTTCCTCATAAACATAATTTTCATTTGAACATTGTTGTGTCCAAACATTGTATGATAATCCCAACTTGTTCTCTTCCATCTTTTCACTCTTTTGTCTTTTCTCACAATAAATTGGTGATATATCAAGTACAAAAAGAAATTTGGGTTCATTGACACAAGCTCTTTTTCTCCTTCATGATCATCTGTGTGATTCTGTTATGCTTAGTCTGCTGTTTGTTAACACCATATCTTTACTTCATTTTCTTTATATTTCTTTCATTTTCATGCCTGGGAATTACCACATTGTATATTTGTCACATGTACGTGTGGGGTGGTAATCTCTTTGTTTGTCCATCTGTGCAACCATGTCATCTCCATATGAAATTTTGCATTTTTTTAGCATTATTATTTTTCAGAATTATTTATCTTTCTTGAATGTTAATGAATCATTTAGAAAAAAAATCATTTGGCTTTTTTATTATTATATTTCTTTTCTTTCACATTTTCTTTCGTTTGCTTTCTGTCAATATCTTTTACCCTCTGGTGACTCATTATCACCTCTGTTTTTTTTGTCTTCACTGATTGGGATGTGAATGCACTTCTTCCATATCAGACCTGATTTTGCTACTTATCATCATTTTGCATAATTTGTCCTGAAGCCTGTGTCAACTGCGTGCGGTGGTCTCATAGTGGCAAGTTTCTGGCGTCATGTGGTGACGATAAACTTGTGATGATCTGGCAAACCAGTCGAGGTGCTGGCCCATCCAAAGCCTTTGGTTCAAGTGGCAGCGTGGTGATTCACGAGCAGTGGCGGCCAGTGCACACACTCAAAGGGCATTCAGGAGGTAAGATGGGACAAGGCAGGAATGATCAGCATATGTCAGGATGTATGCTCACCTACGATCATGACTTAGTTTATCCAGGGTATATGCCATGGACGAAAGGTCCACTTAACCTGATTCTGAGATAATTTTACCATCTTGCTCCATGAATAAGTGCATGCCCTCATATTGTTGCCCAGACATCCCATATCTTCCAAGAGATCCATTAGCTCATTCTCTAAATTGTCTGAGTAGAACTGACTAAAAACAAATGTGTTTTCGCAAGACAATTTATTGTTTTATTTTGTCTCTGATGTTGTTAATAATTTTCTTTTCTTTTTGGTAAAACAAACATATTTTTCATCAGTTGTATCGTGTGAGAAAATTTTTATGATAGGAATAAAGGATCGACATTGAATCCATAAATTTGTATGTGTTTTTAACAGTGTTATGTTCCTCTAAAGTTTGTGCATTTACATAGTAATATATTATTGAAATTTTTAAAGTTAAATAACCGTATACTTTTAAACAAGCTCCTTTGATTCACAGTGGAGATTGTGAACTGATGCTTGAGACATATTTTTAGAAAAAAAATGCATACTCTTTAAAGAAAAAAGCATAGGCTTGCATCTAGGGGTGAAAGCTTGTATTTGGTGTCACTCTCTTGCACTGAGTTTTACTTCTCTGCTTTACAATGCTGAGTCATGGGCAAAATATTTTGGGTATTTTTCCAGATGTACTAGACCTGAGCTGGTCTCCCCATGATGTTTGGCTGGCCACATGCAGTGTGGACAACACAGTGTCCATCTGGAATGCCATGAAATTTCCAGGTACTTGGGCTGCATTTGAATTCTTTCTTAAGACTGCAGGCATTGATTTTATCTGTTAGTGAGAAAACAGGGTCAAATCTACTCTTGAAATCCCAATTGTCTCTGTCATTACCAGTGTTCTGAGAATTGCAGTTTGACCCTTGAAAGCCGAATTGTTGTAAGTGTCTAGTGAACTAGTGCAATTCCAATATTCAAGATCAGATTTGTTTTCATAGCAAAGTATCTTAACTCCATACAGTTGCAATTCTCTCAAAACAGTGGCAGCAGCTCCCAAGACAATTAGCTTTCAGAAGTTCAAATAATATCAACTACTCAAGTTCGATAACGTTTAATATCCGTCTACCTCAGCAGTTGATCATGTTTATATCTGTGGTTTGACAATGTATTGTCATCTGTCATTATTTAAAATGATTGACGTGCAGTTTCTACATAACACATCTCAGGAAAATAAATAGCTTCATCTCTTCATGCTACTAATCTTACAAAATATTTAAAAAGAAAAACAGTTTAATGCCACATCATCAGTAATGTAATGCATGAGGATGAGACAATTGAATATATGGCAAATCATAATCAACGACAAATTAATAAGAAAAGTTATGTTGTCAGTTACAACATCAATCCAGTTGCCTTTTGCAGATAGCCTGTCTTTCTGCTGTCCACATCTGCATCATCAATGCCACAAAGTGTAATGTAATTTGCATCATGAATGCTTGAAAATTTGGGTTGAAAAGGCTGAGTTTCACCCCATCTGATGCTAGCTTGATGAAATGAATAGTTACTTTATTGATAATCTTTATTTTTGTCAGAACTGGTCACCACCCTCAAAGGTCACACAGGATTAGTCAAAGGGGTGACCTGGGATCCAGTGGGCAAATACTTGGCCACTCAGGTAAGGCTACATGTTTTGGCTGTGTAACAGGAAGTACTTTTTGTCTTCAACTGGCTTCTTTAAATGTAGAAGATAAATGTTAACCATTTTTCTGTTTTCTACAGTGACATTCAGTGACATTGGATCAGAATAACTGACAGTTTGAAAAATCAATGCGGCTGAAAAATTGAAAAAAAGTATAGAGAAGTCAGTTTATTGATTTTAATAGGAAATCTGACCTTTTGTTGAGCATCGACTTTTTTATTTTTCACTAAGCCATCGACTTTGTCTTGATCTACTAACCGATTGTATTTACTGCTATTTTAAGTGCAATATATATGTGTGGCATGATGTATGTGACAGTGAAAGCATGACACAGCACTGCAAAAGTCTTCTTCGGCAAGAGCTGAAGTGTCGATTGACAACTCATTTCAGAGATCAGTATATGATCAAAGTTCATCTTGCTTTGTTTCAAAATACCTGACACTCACGGCTGTTCGTTGCCGTTCCTTTAGTTTCCTGCCGAGGTCAGAAGGTCAGTCACGCCCCGGTGCACGCGTCGACGATAGCAAACTTGTGTGGTGGAAGTTTATGCTTTTTAGAAAGTATTTTGTATAAGACAGAATTATTCTGTATCAAAAATAAACTCATGAACGAAAAGACAAAGTCCTTGACTTTCCACTGATATATTTTATTTGTATATTAAACATCGTTGTAGCGGTAGTACATAGTCAAAGTTGACAAAAATAGAAATTTCTGTATCTATACATGCAGTCTTAAATTGATAATATTCATCAATGGAGATTACAGAATTCCATAATAATTA
>JBCEWB010095188.1:0-27029 GCA_039654565.1 Peronia peronii
AAATAAGCTTTCACATGATACCAAAAACCCCATATGGTGAAAAATCGACATACGTCTCATTTTGACTGACTGCGAGACAAACATCCTTTACATTCTTTACTAACCCCTATATAACTCAGCTTCCTTCTCCATTTCTTCTCAACTCCCCCTGCCCCTTCCTTATTTTCACCCACATACATCAGTCACATTATGAACATGTGACAGTAAATAAACATAATATTTAACCCGGAAAATGTCAAGGAGCTGATCTTCTCAAAAGTCTCATTCTTGATACTCAGCATCTGGGTTACTTTGTAAATAACATAAAATACAGTAACAAGGACTTGATCTTGCATTGCCTTTTAGGCCAAATTTGTCATTCCCTGGGCATGAATAAACATCCCTTGAGCACTTTATATCTGAAACACTGCACTGTATGTGATTTTGTGTCAGCCACAGTGACAATAGCACTATGACTATCATTTCAATGGAGTATTGACAGAACTTATCTGATCTTGCCCACTGGGATTCCAAACAGATTTTTAGAGTACCACCTCTGTTCAACGAATGAAAAAATCATCATGGATGTAGAGAATTATATCATCAGTAGTAAAGCAATCTCATCTACCACTATTGATTACGTTGTGCTCTATAGTCTTGCGCCCAGGGCAAATGAGCGGGGTGATTTCGAGCTACGGAAGTTTGTAACTATTTTTTGACTCAGATACCAAATTTCTTTCTTTCTTTTTTTTTTTTCACAAAACAAAAATTTAACCTTTTTTAATCTGAAAAAAAAATAAAAATGCTGGTTTAAATTTTGGTATCTCAGTTGAAAAATAGGTAAAAATGGCTGTAACTCGAGATCACCCGGCGAGTATTTGCCCTGGGCCCAAGACATTTTTTTTTTTTTTTCAACCTGGTGGAGGTTATCTCAATACCACTATTGAGGCTTAATTCACATGGCAGGTTGGAAAACATGACATAAATTCACCTTTAAATATTGATTCCAGAACTGGAGCCGGTTTGGTAGCCAGGAATATCTTCTTCGCATATTTGGCCAGAGCGCAAGGTTTGTCTCCCGAGGTTATGACAAACTGGCGTAGAAATCGGGATCGATCTCGGATGTCATAATTCTGGTCATACTTGGCTAGATTGAGCACATACTGGCAGAGAAGTTTGGTTTGCTTGGGGTTAGTGATACACAGTTTTACAGCCAAGTTCAGCACCTGTAGCTTCACAATGTCCTCCTGCAGATCACAACCACATCATGTGTAAGGAAGAAAAGTTACTGCAGTTCTTACAGTAATTTACATTCACATACAATGAAGAAAAGTTACTGACATTCTCATGATGCTTAGCATTCACATATAATGAAGCAAAAGTTACTGACATTCTCATGATGCTTAGCATTCACATATAATGAAGAAAAGTTACTGACATTCTCATGATGCTTAGCATTTTAGCATTCACATACAATGAAGAAAAGTTACTGATATTGTCATGGTACTTAGCATATTCACAATCAATGACGAAAGGTTATGACATTCTTATAATTTACCTTCACATACAATCACAAAAAGTTACTGAAAGTTTCATAATAAATTAATACACATACAATGAAGAAAAGTTACTGAAATTCTTAAAATAATTTACATTCATCTACAAAAAAGAGAAGTTTCTGAAATTCTTATAAATAATTTCCATTCACAAACAATGAAGAAATGGCACCGACATTCTATTTTCATTTCAGCTGCCTCTAACTAAACTTTAGATTATGAGAATCACAGCAATGTAATACACTACGTCTTAAAATTCAGATTTTTGGGAGAAAATGCAGTACTGAATCCAATTATTTTGCTTCAAAATAGAAATGTCTTGCAGCCAGTCGAAATGAGACGTAAGCCGCTGGGCGAGAACCGAGAAATCGGGCTTTGAATGTAATGGGTGGGGGAGGGGGGGGGGTCAGACATCGATTTTTTTTTTTTATTGCAGAAATCGAAAGTGCATTCATTTCTGAACAAAACAATATCAGTCTTACCCTCGATTTATAAATATTACTTCATTAAAATTGGGTTTTTCTGAAGTAGGTACGTATATTTTGTGTTCGACCGTTCATTGAAACTTGATTTTCTCGGCATTTCGATCATTGCTGGGGGATCCCCCCTTGACTCTTTAAACTGCAATATCTCTGGCTAGAATGAAGCTAGCTCAAAACCTTTTTCAACATCTGAAGAGTATGAAATAAGCCTTCATGTGATACCGAAAACCCCATATGATGAAAAATCAACATACATCTCATTTTGACTGGCTGCAAGACAAATAAATCAAACAGATAACCAGCCCATACAAAGTACATTTTGTACCCATGGCAATCACATCAAAACTAGAACTCAAATTTACTGTCTTTATTTTAGTAAATTTTATAGCTTCATTTGCCAAATGAAAAGGCAGTATATGTTTTTGTGGTTCACACTATAATTCACTTGTACCAATGCCATGTAAATCATGTTGAAGCCTCCTATCTAGTTTATACAAATGTTTTGTGCCCAGGGCAAATGAGTCAGAAGTCGCGCCAAATGATTTCGAGTTACAGTTGTTTTCTACCGTTTTTTACTATTTTCCGACTATGATACCAAATTTTTTTTTTTCAGGTTAAAAAAGGCTAAATTGTCGTTTTTGTGAAAACAAAAAAAAAATGTAATGTCTTAGTCGGAAAGTGATTAAAAAGGACCGAAAACGACCGTGGATCTTCATCGCCCAGCGGAACTTTCGACTCATTTGCCCTGGTCGCAAGACACATATACTTTTAGCACATAAAAATGTATAATTTGTCATAATTCACTTCTTCTACCGGGGTATCTCTCACATTTTCAAATTAAGAAAGAGAGGAATTCAAATCCATCGCTATTTATCTTCTGAATTAAGATTGTGGCGATAAATCAGCAATTTAACTCAAAAAAAACTTTTGTTTGTTAATTTTTTCTTGCGTGCAAAGCAAAATTCACCTCATTGACGAAGTTCTTGGCCATCTTCCTCAGCACATCTGGGGCAATTTTTGGCACTCTCTCGCTGTATTCACCAATGAGCCATAAGATGCTGGCCCGAGCCATGGGCACTGTGATTTTATCAACCATCTTCGCCATGTGAGTTATAATGTCTCTGTGCTCAGAGGGCTAAAGTGGAATGAGAAATGCAGATTTTCTCATATAAAAATCAATCAATTTTGCATGTTGTCATAGAGTGAAAAAGAATTCTAGGTAAAACTGTCAACAGCTCTGATTTTGACATAAACATTATAAAAATATGACGCTATATTGTTCAAGTCTTTTTTTCCTCCTAACTTGCTAAATTTGTTCATTCTCAGCGTGTTTTTCACGCATTATTCTACAGCCAGCAATATGTACTAGTCTATAGGGCTCTTAAAATGCTAAAATCTTATGTATCTTTTAAGAGCATTGGCCCGAGGCACAAAATCATTAACATATGTTTTTTTGCTTTTTTTTAAAAATAATGGCTACTAATTCAATTTTCTGTTATCCATGCCGACAATGTACATATTTTTCCTTTTTCAAATCACATTTCCTTGAAAGAGCAACCCATTATAATGATTAAGAGTTAACGGAAATGAAAGGGTCAAATCACAACTTTAAATAAAAATGTCATCAGGAAAATATAAGGATTCAGTGATGGGAGGGGATCACTTGGCACAAAGACAAATCTTGTAATCATAATTACAAAAAAGAAAAAAACATCTCTTACAGCTAGAGAGAAGTATGCAGTTTTGTGTGAATAAGTTTCACCTATTTGTTCATGCAGTTCATAATATATTCCCCAGATAAAGAGATAACAGTATGAATTAGAGTGACAGCATGAAGTTTGCTTTCAACCCAGTTATTTGTTTGCTGATAAGAATATTTGGGATATACCTTTTTCTCAGTTAAATAAATGATTGCAGTTTCTCTTTAGAAGACCAGCTTAAACAAAGGGAAACTCATCTTTAGTTTATCTCAATTTTTAAATAAATTTCTCTCTTAATGCGATCCTGCGGAGTTGTATAAGAAAAAAAAAAAAATGAAGAACAGACTCGCTAAAATACGCGATACACACCTGCAATGAATGGATTAGTTTTTAAGTGAGATTTACATTGATTTAGCTACTCCAGTGACAAAGATTTTGACCTGCATCTGGTATCTACAGTAATGTGACCTGTCTTTGTCATGCTTCCCAATAACCATAAATTAATAACATATACAAGAATTCATCAAAGAAAGGATTAAAAAAAATTCCTGTAAGATTTTATACCCGTAATGAATACATATATACTATAGGTCAAGGAAGAAGCAAAGTGAAGTGCAATTTTAGAGCCACGTGCGCTATTTATATCCATACCACCGATCTCTATCCAATCCGATAAGTTTGCTGTCTTTGAATTTTATTTATGGAGAACTCTTGTTGAATGCTATATCCTATCTAATGTCATGTGACTGAATGCAGTGAGTCAGGTTTCACATTTTTTATGTATACAATTATTGGTGTTAGAAGATAGGGAAAATGAGATCATTAAAAAATCCTTAAGTTGTGCATTTTCTGCATTTGAATAATTATATTCAAAGTAAACTCCTGAGATCATATGGCCATTAAAACCCAATTTCTCAGGCAAGTCTCTTTTCACACAGGAATCATTTCACCCACCTCATTTCATCCAGATCCTTCCATCACAAGGCGGGATATCTAGTTCATAAATTTATTCACTTTGTGGATCTGGGAAATCATCTGTCTGTTGAGACTTGACTGAATGTTTTGTCTTGACATTATTGCACTCTATTCAAAATAGCAACATTTAAATTGTTTTTCTATTAGATATATCAAGACTTCTAAAAAAGAGATGTCAGATCTGACTTCAGCCATCATCACAAATTTACAGAAATTGATGGCTGACAGTTAGACAAAATATTTTCATCATGAAGGAATTTTTGACCTGTCTACATGAACATCGCAATGAAATCTAAATTTCTCACAAGCACTAAGCTCATGATGACAATGATCAGCAAAGCTTTACATACAAAGACAGTTATATATGTCCAGCACCAAATTTTGCATATCAGGCAATCTACAACTTCCCATAAACAAAACCAAAAAAAATATTACAACCTTAGAACCTGAAGCAACATGAGGCTGAAACACAAAAAAGCACAAAATAAGGGGAACCACTGGAAGATTGCATAATTTGCAGTAGTTCTTGTGAATCAAGTCTACATACTCCAAACATATCTCTACGAATGCTTGAATGGCTGATATTCGCTTTTGCTGTTAATTTTAAAAAAAAAAAATTATGGTAATTTTGCTTTTCTTTTTCGATGGATAGCAGCATGAAAAAAAAAAAAAGGGCTTTCATTTCCCTTCTATTCTTGTGCTACATAAAGTGATCTGATCCACCTCAGCAAGAAATCAACATTTCTGGACATTGTATAATTTATATTTTCATCTTCTTGGAGTTTTAAGGGTCTTATTGATAAAATAACAAATTTTTCACAAAAATCCTATATGTTATCTCTAATAAAGGCTTGATAAGAAATGTAATTTCTAATAAAGGCTTGCTTGGTCAGAAGTGTAATTTCCAACAGAGGTTTGATCAGAAATGTAATTTCTAATAAAGGCTTAGTCAGAAATGTCATTTCTAATATACGCTTGATCAGAAATGTAATTTCTAAAATAGGCTTCATCAGAAATGTAATTTCTAATAAGAGTTTGATCAGAAATGTAATTTCTAACACAGGCTTGATCAGAAATGTAATTTCTAACACAGGCTTGATCAGAAAAGATTATGTAAGTACAACAGATACAACAAATCTTTGTTCAGCAAACTAAAAGAAATTTGATTTCACAACTAAAACTTTCAATGTTTATTACGATTAAAGGAAAGCACATTTAGTAAGAAGCAAAGGTTGTTAGAATGGCAAGGAAATCTTTTGCATAAAACTGAAATGAACATAAAAGAGCTCAGAAATTACTTCTGAATGACAACCTCTGATCAACCCAGCCATAACACTGTTATTTCAATCTTTACAGTCTGAACATTTTTGCTTTGGTTTCATCTGTCTGTCACGATTCTACAGAATGTTTCCTTTGTTCTGTTCATTCTATCAACACAAATTAACATAAACTGATGACTGAAAGTTAAACAATGTATTTCTATTTAAAAGTGTTGTTTTTTTTTCCAAGATTTCTACAAGAAAAATATCTAACCTTACCATAAATCACTTGTTTTTACACATGTCAATTCAAGGCTGACTAACAAATAAACAGGTTGGTCCTACAAATCATCCATCAGACTATATGATGCTGTGGGAATTCTTCATCTTCAATTTTTAAAAAATCATGAAACTGCACCCAGTGACTTAAGATTGTACTCTTCATCTAAGGAAAAAAAAAATGATTTTAATATTGTTGCCACAGTTTCTCATCTCTTGATTTGATCAGTGTCAGATCAAGGCAGGACTGGGTTTTGATTAAAGGTACAAAATGGCAAACAAATGTGCTAAATCACACACGATTGATAACTGATAAAAAAAAAAAAAGAAAGACAAAGACATAGAAGCCAAGATAACCGTATTGTGCATGAATTTCCCTGCCAATTTTTTATTTTTTCAGAGGGTCATTCCTTTTATTTTGTAAGTTGATTTATTTTTGTTTTTTCTTTTCATTTACAGGATCTTTAGAAATAAAAAATAAATTTTCAAAAAATAAACATCCAGATGAGAACACTCATGCTTCTGAATAAATAATTCTTTTGATGCTTGATGATGATAATTCAATAAAAAATATCTTAATATTCCAAACTTTTTTTCTTCCATGAAACTTTGCATTAGAAACATTGAAAGCAAAGCAGGTCAGAGAATAGGCGAGAATGCCAGAGAAAGAAAACCAAAAAAGTGTTATGCAAACTTACTCTCATCTGCAACAATTTCTTTATCACAACAACACTCTCTGCAACTACCGCTTCTGGAAAACCAAAAATAGCGAATGTGACTGGAAACAAAATACAAACAGAAACAAATGGTAACAGTTGTTATAAATAAAATTACTGTCTCAAAGTTATTTCTATGCTAGTCTTAAATTCTTGTGCATTTAGGCAAGTAGAACAAAAAAGAAAAAAAAGAAACATGCAGAGATAAATTCACTTGATAATCACTTGGCTACGAAAAATCTAACAGGCAAAATAATCTATGTGACAGAGATTTGGATCTTCATACATTTGGCACGAATTTCATGTAGTAAACTATATCTCATATGTTCATACAACTCCTGCATATGACTAATTTGCTGGTATAAAGTTTAAAAAAAATTAAATGCAGTCTTATCACAAACACATATTGGCTCTGATCTGTCATGCAAATGTGAACTTCCAGGAATGAATCTTCAAATTACACATGCCACCAAAATCATACATTTTTTAATTGGTTATATAGTTTGTGTTATATTAAATCAGCATACTGACCATCTCTGTTAGACATCAGTCTGACAAGTCCATTCAAACATGTATCTGTGACTTCAGCAATACTACTGGCACATCTTCCTATAGCTTGGATAGTTGCAGCGGCAAAATCCTTATCTGCACTAGTCACATATGTCTGCCAACAAAACAGACATGTGAAAACATACAAAATCAAATATGTTATCATATGAATAATTGATAATACTTTGTAAATGAATTTTCTCAGTGATTTCATCAAATCCAACTGGAAAATAACATAATTATTCACTCTTAAAAGTTAATAATAAACTCTACAAATTAAATTTTTTTGATCTGATGCAGTCACTGGGGATTTTTTTTTTAAAAATGCAAAGACATTTTACATAAAAAATCATTCGTAAATAATTATGCCTATGGACAACAAGTACTTTACAAGAACAGAAAACAATCAATATGAACTATACAATTTACCTGAAACTCTCTCAAAATGGTTGAGATGTTAGTCTCTGTGGCCAGACTGGTCAGAATTTCCAGCTGAGAAACAAAAAAAATGTTGTGACTATGCACTCATTTCCCAGAAGTTTCGTAATATATTGATCACACTCCTCAATGGTCTACCAATATATGTATAAATTTTCATACAATTAACACATTTAACAATTTCTCTGACAATGTTTTTAATTATACCAGAATATAAAGGCCTGCCCATCTTCTCCGCATAATAGGAAGAGTACTGGACCAAGCATTACTGAATGGATAGGGAAGACCAAATGAAATGTACATTATGTGTCAAGGTCTGTCGACATAGATCCTAACAGCAATCAAAGACTCTTCATGGGCTGATCCCTATCACAGGCATGGGATCAATGGAAATATAATGTCCATTATCAATGATATTCAATTATCATGGCAACATTCAAAACTATGACAAAGCACAAGACAACAAAAATAAAATATAACATCCATTACATATGATATTAAAATACTTGTTGACAATGATTACTAAGAATGAAATGGCAAATCAAATTTAATGCCATAGATTCATTAAGTGTCAATTAAACGCAGAAATCTCTGTTGATTACAAGGACAGGCAGGAAGTAAATCCAAAATCAAGCAGGTCATGCTTAACATGGAAAAGTCCACAGAACTGAATATGATGTTGGAAGATAGGCAGCTCTGTGCACAATTCTGTTTGGCATCTGAAATTCTCTTGACCATCAAAATTTACTGGATAGTACACAGAACTGCTAGGTTTCCCCATGTTGGAAAAAATCTGTTTTCTAGGAGTGGTTTTGCCATGCTTCAAAGAACAGTGTGGGTGAAAATAAGAGAATGAACAGGACAAGAGTATGGCATAGCATGTGAACCACTATTAACATTTTTGTATTCAACATTCATTTTAATATGTTTAATTCTATATTTCCCTTCCTGAACCTAGATGGCTAGATCTGAACTGCACTATCAATTGTGTTCCCGCAACCTCCAGAAATTCATGTTACTAATGGAGATTTTAGGGGAAAAACCCACAAAACCAACATCCAATGCTACTCACTTTCAGAAGTTTCACATGCAGTGGATCACTGGACCGTACATAGAATGATTTCAAGTAGGGTTCAAACATTCCCTGCAGATATACATGGAAAAAAAATTGCACATAGCACTTAAGGGTCCAAATTATAACATCAGTAAAGCAGGTAACTTTTTTTAAAATTACAAATTTTAAGAAAATAGACACACACCCCCCCTCCCCCCGCAAAAAAGAAAAATTGTCTCACAGCCAGTCAAAATGAGACATGTCGATTTTTCACCACATGGGTTTCTGGAATCATGTGAAAGCTTATTTCATACCCTTTCAGATGGTGAGAACAGTTCTGAGCTAGCTTTATTCCAGCTAGAGATATTGCAGTTTAAAGAGAAAATGACAGAAATTCGGAGAAAATCGAGTTTAAATGAACAGTCGAACACATAAACCAACATGAATACCTCACAAAACCCTGATTTTAATGAAGAAATATTCATAAATTGAGGGTAAGACCGATATTGTCTTGTTCAGAAAAGAATGTACTTTCGGTTTTTGCAAAAAAAAAATTGCGATGTTTGACCCCCCCCCCCCCCCCATCACATTCAAAGTCCGATTTCTCGGTTCCAGTCCAGCGACTTACGTCTCATTTCGACAATATATTGTTGTTGTTCTTTGTTTTCACATTCCTCCTTCACTTTTTTACATACGACATCCATTGCCCCCTTGAACAATAGAATACAGATGTTTCTTGGGGTCTGTTCACAGGTGGTGAACTAGAATATTTCTACCATAGTAATTAAATAGCAGTCAAAAAAAAAATTTGTTTCTTCAGCCCCCCTAAACTGCATATGGATTATACAATAATAACATCTTCCTATGGAAATATCTCATTCTAGAGATTTTCCAAGATAGATCTATGTCTTCTGATTTTGCTAATGAAACTCACGAAACAGTCAGAGCACTTACCCGCCTCTTGTTGGTCATTGTTGCTATGTTGCTGAGAACAACATACTGAATCTCTCTGGAACAAATGAATAAATTCAGAATCATTTTGTGGATTGTTGAGAGCACTATTGACCCATGTAGTCACACAGAAAATAAACTGTTTGACACATTTCAACAAAATGGTAAACAAGTGAGAATAACAGTTCTAAGTGAAAAAAAAACTGATTGTTGTATCTTCTAATGATGTCTGCATGTAAAATCAAGATGGTAAGAAGAAATTCCTGTTTCACATGCCAGAAAATTTTCTGAACTACCTACAAGCGGTTATATAAATTGTCTACAGTAAATTCATTCATGTTAATGCCTAAATGCAACATTTTTCTTGCTTGTTACAAACATCTCAAAACACTGTACATATTATTGTTAAATACCTGTGGCTTCTGAGCAAGCGAATGAGACTTCTGGCGACAACGTTAACTTCTGATCTTGGAGCACAGTGATGGTACAGCTGGGCGACAGCCATTACAACCTGGTAAAATAGGAATGAGAATATGAACAACAACAAACACTCACATTTCAAGTGCTAAATCAAATACCCAGCATCCTTTTAAAAAGAAAAAAAATGAAATTAGCAGTTTAAATTAAATTAAAGACATATCATGATGATTCAGATGATACTATGAAATAGTTTCTGATAAAAAACAAAAGTGAAACCAATTGTAAGTCACAGTCACGGTTTCGTTAAGCTCTTCAAGCTCCTGTCGTGATGGTTATCTCAGCTGTAAAAAAACGCACAAAAATGGAAGTCTGCGAGCTCAATATGCTCTGTTCAAGAAAAATCTAGCGCAAATTAATAGAGGAACATTACAAATTAGAAACACAAACAAAGGAAAGAATAATTCACATCTGAACATTAAAACAAACATCTCTCCATTGACACTAAGAAATGAAAATGAACAGAAGGAATTTAAATCCTAGAAACCAATGGATTATACGGGTGATGTTCAGTTCTGAGAAAAGGTCAAGTCAAATGTATGTAAAATACAAATCAAAGCAAAAGAAATGGTAATAGAACATTACATTCATTTTGCAGTTTGTTACTGGATCATAAAGCATCATTTGATTACAAGAAATATAAATGTCTTACAGCTGCATTGCGGCTGTTGAGGAGAGGCTTGGACTGTCGGAGCAGTAACCTGTGATCAGCATCCATGATATATGGTGCCGGCTTTTCACTTTTCTTTTTCTTGTCTCCATCTCCACCTTCTTCATTATCCTCTTCCTCTGAGTCTTTCTCAGAACTTTCATAAAATGGTCGTTCTGCCTCATCTTGTTGGTCCTATGGGAAATATTTCAAAATATTACAATTATTATGAGGAAAAAAAAAAAAAAGAGAAAAAGTACTTTTGAGAAAACTAAGCCCTTTCTGGTATGTTTAAGAATAACCGTGGTCAATACTTACTACTGGTTCCAAAAAAATATCAGCTAATGTAAATATTTACTGATTTTAATATCGTTTTATGATAACTACATTATATGGCAATGCATTTTTCAAAATTAAGCAAACTGTTAGCAGATTCCTTTTTAAAAAAAAAAAAAATTGTTATATCAGTAGGCTGATTCAATATTTTTGCATGTGTTTGCTGGTGACTACCTATTTTTTCATGCATGCTAGATCTGATGAAAAGAGCTAAAATAGGAGCAGTTTCAAACCATCTTATGATCTAACTGATTGCTTCATATATGACCTAGTTTTACATTTGAATCTGCTAGTACCTATCCTTAGCGACTGGCTGAAAAAAAAAAAATGCTCAGAAATTAATTCAGAACCATAAATAACAGACTCCTTCACAGTCAAGACTGTTGATGGCATTGAAGCATAAGTTGCAGGCAGCCTTAGGTGAAACAATGACAAAATCAACTCAAGTTTCACTTTCATTGGGTTTTAGAGTTTTGTCTACAACTCAAGCTCTAAATTATTGATGTAAACACAACAATAAGATATCAATAAAATCTACAGGTTTGATCTGGTCCCGATCTCGTCAAAACGTCCCCCATTATACTTTTGCGTTAGAATTGCTCTTCAAATAATATGTAGTACAATAAGAAAGTCCTCGACTTATATTGCCTTCAGATTTAAACTGTCATTTCTGAAACATGAATGAATATCATGAAGAATACCATAACAGACATGCCAGAAGCAGTTGCCACTCACATTATTAGGGTTAATTTCTCTGTTCATGTTTCAATTTGCAAAGAAAACTGACAAAATCTTTTACTGATTATTAAAAATCAAAACAAAACAAAAAACCGATGCTTACATCCTGGTTTGGGGAAACAAACTGTGTCCTGCAATAGTGGGTCAACATGTTCAAGATAACGACCTGCCCCCACTCCTCGACATCCACCAGAAGATTGCACAATTTGCGGTAGTTTTTGTGAATCAAATCTATACGTTCAGGACATATCTCTACAAACGCTTGAATGGCACTGCCAGCAACAAGCTGAAAAAAATGAATTGGCAGAGTTAATTTCTTTCATGATCAAAAACAAAGCATGCTAAATAACTTGTTACTTTTAATGCAGAGACTCTAGATAAAATACAAGCTTGAAAATACTCTGAACTGGATTTTGACTTCAACTTACTTGATATGGTAAAAGAAAATGAAGTTCATTGACAATCTAGCTACTACTTGTACTTAACAGCAAATACCTAATCACAATCACTAGTTTCTGAAATGATTAATCATTGCCTTTCAAAATTCGGCACTATACATTGAGGAGCTGAATGCAAGTAAGGAATATATCACATAAAAGTGGTACTAAGTAGTTTAGTGTTGAGAGTGCAAAAGTGGACTTGAAACTATAAAAGTTTCAGTTATAGAAAAAGTCATCATACATAATTATTTTTTATTCACTGATTCTTTAAGCGATTCACAGATTATATATCTTTTAAAATTCAGAATAATTCATGGAATCCAGTATAACTGAGGAGTGTATCATATATCATATCATATATCACACTGCAGTTAAGAAGATTACTTATATTTCATTCTCTACCGTGGTTTTATCTCCAAGCAGCCTGTCCAACACTTCAATAAGCTGCTCTTTGGTCTCAGGGTCCAAACTGTAATAAAAAAATGATTGACAGCATTTGTAAGAAGGATGTAAAATTAACAAGTTTACCTGAAGCGATGAAACATAATATCATTCTATACTTCAAGAATGAATTATGTGGAGCAAATCATGATGCTGAAAAATAGTAAGAAATATGGCGATTCTACAAATGCTAGGTGTGTCCTGAAGGATAGATAAGCATTTTGATAGAAGTTCATAAATACAACAGGTAAATCTAAAAAAAATCAACTATTCTGCAGTCTGGCAAGAATGAACAGTGTCTATGTACCTGTACAACTTAGGAATTGCATGGGCTGCTGTCTTCCTGACATAGGGGGACATATCCATCACAGCCTCTTTGATAGCAAGCATCATTATAGGAGCTATAACTGGAACTCTGATGCTTGAAAGGACCCGTAATGCACTTGCACGGATGAGCTGATTTGGATCCTGAAGAATTGTACATAGCCTATGTACATGGACATTCATAATGACATGAAAAGCTATGTTACCTCTGTGAAGCACAGAACCAACACAACAGTAATGTCAACAAAAACAATATCCATTAGCTTAGTATATGATGCTTTTGCACTGATTTTAAATGCCTGGCTATTACTGTTAAAGACACGTCTTATTCATTCAATATATCATATTCAGTGCAATGTGTTCACTAAACCAACACACAAAA
The DNA here is from genome assembly GCA_039654565.1 of Peronia peronii. Classification (NCBI taxonomy): domain Eukaryota; kingdom Metazoa; phylum Mollusca; class Gastropoda; order Systellommatophora; family Onchidiidae; genus Peronia; species Peronia peronii. The sequence continues at coordinate 13,726 of JBCEWB010095188.1, forward strand.
AATGGGACAACAGAGTCTGATTTCATGCTTTTCACTACAATTTAACACAATTCTTTCTGCTCACTTATATAACAAGAAGTAAGCTTTACATAACAATGTATTCTATTGAGAGCAATAATTTTTTCTAAGAGCAAGTCACACCAACAGTTTTCTCTTCTGCCTGTAGCAGTTTTCCAAGATAAATACATCTGGTTCTAAGTGCTCTCCTATCAAGTAGAAAGTGAAAACAAATAAAATGATCATATATAAAGTCAGACGGAGCCAATAAACTCTGCTACAAGTACAAATATGCAAAGGAATGAGTATATTTTTCACAGATAAATACTCAGAACAAGCAAATACAAACTCCAACAACAGAGTTGTAAACTATACACACGTGTTGTAGGCCATTCTATCACAGGCAAATACATACACACACACACAAGCAGATTCATACCTGTGCAAGCATCCACAGAAATGACTATACCACATCACTTTGATTATAAAGGATTTTCTTTCATAAAATAGAGTTTATAAAAGGATCTATTTGAGAATATGTTTGGCACAGCTGAACCCAGATTCCAGCCCGAATACTGCATGAAGACTATTGGACTATTCTGGATGTCCAGCCAGAATATCTACTTCCTTTGACAAATATTTCATTACTTAATGAGGATTATTTTACCTTGAGGGCTCTTTGAAAGGTACTTATGGATAAGAGTGCCAAATCCTGCTGCTCCTCTGCATATCTTGTCAAGTAAACATACACCAGCTTTTTTATCTGGAAAAACATTTAATTCATGGCAATGGTCATACTTAAGTAACTGAACATGAAAATGGTTTAACACGTTGCAGAACGCACTGAAAGTCATATTATATCACAGTATAGGCATAAAGATAAAGATTCACTTTCATCCCAACTCAATGCTTGTTCACATCCCAAAAATGCTCATAATGTGAAGCTTCCTATAGGTGACAACCCACTACGAAATCCTAGACATAAAAAAAATATATGTAATATCCCCAATTTTTCCCTTTTTTTCAGAATGACAAAATCTATGAGCGAATCAAATTGTAACACATGTATCAAATGTATTATTTTTTTTCAATTTCTCAGAAGTTTTCAGAATGGGTATAAAATTGTTTCTTATCCAAACTTCATAAAATCAATGAACTGCATCTTTGGCAAAAACATACACACAGTAATTTATATTCTTCACACAGATTTTGACACATAAGTATGTGAAAAATAAAGAATGCTGGCAGTTCCGCAAGCCTGTACATCTTGTAAATTGGAAAAAAACAAAAGAGAGGGGTGTGGAGGGAGGGGGGAGGGAAGGGGATAACTGTAAAGCCAATGCTATACCATTTCTCTCTTTGTCTACTACTTGTAACAAAGATATATCTGCAAAATTATTGGTTCCAACATTTTCAGAGCTGACTTTACCATTTGAGCAAAGAGAAAATTACACTTCCCAACAGTGCTCCATTATATTTTATACATAATAGCGTACATAAAAATGAAGAAAGAAAATGATAAAGAAAACAGGAGGAAAAGTGCAGTTTCCAGGAATTGATTTTTACAGGTTTTCTGTGACTATAAAGGGAAAAAGTTTATTTTCTTTTGTAATCTGATGTGTAATATTCACCTACTTTGTAGGAATTATCCTTTTCCCATGCTATAGTAAAGTTCCAAAGTTCAGTTTGAAATTACAAACATGAAACATTTCATGATGGGTTCAAATTAACCATATGTCACTTACCTCCAAGTTCTTCGACACTACATTTTTCACCACTGGTGGGAAAAGGTCAGAGGCATCTTTGCCTTTAGCAACCATCTGCAAGAGATTATTTTAACAACTTGTGTTTCAAAATAATACAGCAATTTTAGTTACTCAAACAATTTATATATGTTGGCATAAGAATTTAACTTTCCCTCCGTTCTGGGAACTCATAATTTTGATGTCCTCTTCTTAGCCTTACCTCCGTCTGAGGTCACGGAGGTGGCTCCTGATGAGCTGTACACTAATCCTCTCCCTTCGTTGCAGCTATGCATTTGGGCCTGGGTCTCCAAAACTGTTCTCTTTGTCCTTTCCTGAATGTTGTCAACCCGTCTTTTTCACTTCCCATATACTGTTCCTTGTAACAGTTTTAGCGAGGCCACTGGATCTTGTTATATGGCCATACCATCCTCAATTTCCTTTTCTTCCCCGCTGTAAAAAGGTCCTTTCTGAGGGCCACTGTGCTACACAATGGCTATGCAGACATGCTCATTTGGAATATGGTCCGAGTATGCGATATCAAAGAAATTCGGGAGCGTTTTATCTCCAGTGCTTGTATTTTTCCTTGCAGTGTGGTTGTCAGTATCTATGTCTCACACGCATAAAGCAAGATGAAGAGCACTCGAGCGCGCAAGAATCTGATCTTGTGTTTCCTGGTGACGTTTCATTTCTCCACACTGGCTTGAATCAGGCTAATGCAATCATTGAATATACAGCTCATGCAAGGCTTTCAGGGTTCGATGCTTTGTCGTTGATGATTGCCCCTATGGTGAAGACCATGTTTAGAAAATACAATCCCAAACATTCATAATTGTCAACATCCTTATTATAAAGACCAAGCTCACAGAATAATGATTTCACACTTGGTAATCACTTTTTTAATTCATGATTCAGCATGAATCCAAAAACTGAATCATTCCCAGAGAGTGTTTAATATGGGCTGTTGAAAATGTTATGCATGTACATAACACAAACAAGCACACCACACACATAATGAAAACACAACCAAACAAACATATCTCAGCTATCCCTTACAGTATTGTGAAAATACTTACTCCAACAATTCTTTTCATAGCTTCCAACTTTAGGCCATCTTTGTTGCTGTCTAACATTGTCTTTAGATCCTCATGTCTGTTGATGAATTATTGACATCTCATTTATATATATAATACAAAGGAGGTGCTGTACCTGGAATCTCACATGAATCATAATATCACTAGCATTTACAGCTAATATCTGATCCGTCAGATTTAAGTTAAACTAACAAACTTGAAATTACCTGACATTTTCACACTACTGAATAATGTTTTTTGGCTGATATAGCCCAATAAGAAACAATGCTTGAAAACAATTTAATGGGGAAAGTGGGTGATGTAGGTAGAGAAATCTTTCTTCATATTTTACAGTTATTTATTAACCTACTTATGAGTCATTATACCATACAACATTGCATACTTTCAACAAATGCCACCTTTTTAATTGGCTGATTACACCACTTTGATCAAATTTTAGCGGAGTTTTCATTTCCATTCACATTAAAAACATTTATATAAAAGTATTCTCAAAATGTACTGTCTTGTGAAAGATCAACACTGGTCATAATAGTATCAGTGACAAGTGCTCACTTTTTAAAGTCCGAAGTGAAGAAGCTACTGCTTGCAGGATCAGTGCTCATGTCCCCATCACCACTGCCAGTAGAACTTGGCGGCCTGTCATTGGCATATGACATCTGGAATCCATTGCCAGCCATTTTGGCAGATACCTGCAATGATGAAATGATAGGAAAATATATCACCTCAACCTTTCTGTTTCTATAGTATCGATATTATGATAAGGTCATTTACTGATAAGATCAAGAACACTTGGCAAATTTTTGGACAGACTAGTTTGCTGGATCCTTTTGCTAAGGATCTGTTTAGCTGAGAAAACTGAATTTATACTTACTTGAAACACAGCTTACAACACTGAATAAAATCTATTGCAAAATGTTCTGCTTGAAAATGGTGGACTAATGTCATGTATTTTCTGCAAGCACATAAAAATGAGATGCAACACGATGAAATCAGGCGCTCGTCAAACTGGGGTGACCGCAGAAATCAAGTGTTTTTCAACAGTGAATGAATTTTTAATGGATTTTTTTTTCTTCCTAGAACCCTTCTATATCAATCTGAAAATGCATTTCAGACTTAAATTTGTTGAAGTACATTGAGTAAAAGCCCAAAAATTGTAATTTGATGGCATGGTCTCATAAGGATTAATAAAAGTGATCGGTCATTTTCTCACTAAATTCAGCTGCAGCAACAGGTTACCCCCCAACTCTTTCATTGCTAATATCCTGACTTGTTCTTAAAATAGAACAAAAATTCTTTCACACACATAAAGGGAAATGAATAATCTTCACAGTGGAACCAATAACTCCATTTGCTCAAAATCTAGCGAGAGCCTGATTTCATCGTGTCACATCTCAAATAGTAATTATAAGGAGGGTAGAAATATCAATTCATGCACATGCCAAGAATTTGTAATAGAAGATGAAGAGGGCAATTTTAGACTAGATCTATCAGATTTCAGCTAATGTCCATAGTCACAGTCAAGACTCTAATAATACAGATTATATTACCAAAGAAAATCTTTTTCAGTAGACCTAGAATCAACCCGGCCCTGTCCGAACCCCCTCCGCGGTCCAACCACTTTCGGACAGGGAAGGGAGAAAGGGGGGAGGGGGCTTTAACTCACTCGCATGTCAAGACATTGAAAATTGTAAATCTATCGTATGACTATACCTACACCGGTAAATCTATCGTATGACTACAAACTAAAGTAGCTGCCCTAGTTCTAAAACTCATACCCAGCTCAATTCAGACAGTAAGATGACTTTCATCCAAATAAAAATAAGACATATGAAAAACAAAACAGATAGAAGTTTATATCAAAACAATATTCACTGTAATGTTCCTTGTACACTCTGAGGTTAGTTCTTGTCTTAGCAGAAAAGGGGTAGTGGTCAGTCTGCTTTTCGTTTCACCGGAAGTCACACGGAGTGTTTTTTTTTTTTTTAATGATGCCGGCCACGTAAATTTGTTAGGCTAAGCCTGTGGGAAGCAAAATAACTTCCATCACTAAGACTGCTTCACTTTTTTTTTCTGTCAGGAAACCTGTGACCATTAAACAATCTGGACTCTGATCTCTAAACTGAAAAGAAAAAATGGAACAAAACTTCAGGGCCATACTTTCTTGGATTATTTATAATAATCTTCCTTGTTCTATTGCGAGGGATACCGGCGAAAGGTATATTCATGGGAGAGCGTTGTGTCCTTGCCTTGGGGAATAGGCGGATATGAAGATTGGGACTTGCATTTTTGTTTTTTTTGTTCAGTGACTCAACGGTGTCCTAGTTTCTTTCGTAGAGAAGCTCGATTTCGTTCTATTATGTGTTTCAACCACCCTGAGTGGCCATCTTGTTTCCTTCGTATTTCGTTCTATTACATCTTTCAACCATAGGAAGCTCCATGTCTAGCCTTCTTGGAACACATGTATATATCGGAGGTCTGTGTGCACGTTAAAGAACTCTTGGCAGTTAAAAATTAATGAAAGATTGAAAGGCTGGAAATAAGAACAACAACAACAACAAAAAACACGAACAAGTCTTATTACTTTCCTTTGCCAAACCCCAGAGGTGATGAACAAGTCTTTTGAATGACAAGAAGTGAAGTGATAATTTTTCCTTACACTCCTTGCTCTTAATTCTGGCAAAGGAAAGTAGTAGGGCTGGTCAAAGCGATCTCCCATCAACAAATGACTGAATGAACAAGCCAATACTTGTCAAAATCAAGTTATCTTGAATAATGATACCCCTAGTTTATGACCATAGAAAATAAAAACACTCACTTTGAGACAATACCTCTGTTTTACGATAACTGATGCACTAAAATTAACTGCTGCAACCCTTGGAACAAAAGATTAATTTTTATTACATTTATTAATTAAGTTTAAACAATAATTATTTGAGTTTCTGATAGACTGAAAATGAACGATAGGGCAATCAAACCATCTATGTTTTCACATATTTCATATATATTGTTTCAATTGTGTGTCATTGTTTTCATTGCAGTTGCTCTCAATTTCTTGAAATTATTTAAAATATAGCTCTAGTAATTCATACAATTTTGTCAATATTTTTTCATATATTATTTCTAGTGTTTCTTTTTTTTTTTTTTTTTAATGGTGCTTTTTTTTTGGTCCTGAAACTAGAGGAATATATATAAAGAAAAAAAAAGAGAGGCGTTGTGTTGCTCTTTCGCACTTTTTTTCTTGAACCATAGAATTCTATAGTTCTATAATCTTGAGTTCACACAAGGTAGCGGATAATGAGTCTTCCATTTTGGGTATGAATAGATTTTGCCCCTTTATTTGAGCGAAATCCGTAAAGAGAATAATCCACGGCACTGAATAAATAACCCCTGCGTCATTTCATGTGACCGTGACTATGGCGCATGCGTCATAAGTAATCTACCCACTTCCTATTGATAAATTGGCTGGAAGTGATGTTTGTGTCATCCAAGTTATCCTAGTCACAATATACAAGTTGATACGCCTAGGGCATCAAAATGTCCGACTTCGACTCCAATCCATTTGCCGATCCACATGCATCAAGTCCTTTCTCGGTAAGAGTTGTTCACCCGTCTCTGACAAAGATGCACCATATGTCTGTCACGTCAGTTCTCATCAGCAGACCGCAAACTTAGATCAACAACATAGAACGAGAGACTAGAGAAAGTCTCAGTTTACCTTTTGATTCTAGAACTTTGTGAACGTCTAGATTCTAGATCTAGTAGCTGGAACAAGAACTTATCAATTGTGATCATACTTCACTCGTTTTTTTACGAATTAAATGCCAGGTTCTTTGTATGATTTTTTTCATCACTCATGTATTTTTTTAAGAAAGAGATGGTTTCGTTTTTGTGCATGTAAACCCAGAGCAAAATAAATATTTGAAACTTTAGATTCTTACTGCCTCAGGTCTCACAGATCTAGATCTACATGTTTAATTTGCCTTGGCCATTAGAATAACTCTGTCATTAGTTCCAAGTGAATGTTTGTTGAAATCATGATGTTGGCATTAGTTTTCACTATGAAGCACAGCAAGAGAAAACAGACCAAATATTGGCACTGCTCTTTTTCTGTGGTCCGGCCTATCTCTACAACAAAATTCGCAACTGGAGAGCAGAAATGACACTTCAATTACTATCATCCAGTTACATAGGACTATGATTATAACTGCTCATTAGATCGTACCCAAGCCCTAATCTAATCCCAATCCTATAATCAAACAATGACTACGCATCGGTGTTTCATTGTAGGGTTAGGGTTAAGTTAGCATACATCCTAAAAGACTTAAGTTAGCAATTATAATCATGCCCTGAAATAATTGGAAGGCAGTTATTGATACGTGCTATGTTCCGTTTCTGGGTTGCAACTTCAGTTGCAGACATTGAGACAAATATGAACAAAGATACAGGAATCAAAGTAGAATTTTCAGCTACTTTGGGCAGATGCAACATTGATAGATCCTATCACGTTGTGTGATCCGATTGAGCCATTTGATCTACATAGCTTCCATGTGAACAGTTGGATCCGGTGCAAATAAGAGGCTGGTTGCTAGTTGGGATCAGATTTTGCTGAAAGTATGGCCATTCAGATGGTCATGTCACAGAGCTTGTCTGTTGTTGAAAAGTTACTTTTGTATTACACAGAGAAGACTCTTGAGAAACTCAGTAATGAATAAGCAATAAAGTTTTGAAATTCAAACGTTTTCAATATTATTTTTAGTCTGATTAATGTTAGCTTGCGGTGTTCTTATTTTCAGTCTTACGCAAAATCTGCATGACACGACAGGCAGAAGTGGGATGTTCACAATCCCCAAAGAAACTCGGTCCAGCATTGACGACATGATGTTTGTGGCTGACACGAGACAGCGTTATTTTATAGTGTTAAATACTCTATTTCTAGAAGCACCCTCTCAGCGGAGGAAATGTGTCATGTCATTTTTTTTTGCAGTTTGGGACAATGCATGAAGATACATCACACATAAGTTCGTATTTGCCCTCGAAACTGCTCACACAGCCAAAAGAATAATACAGAATGCTAAATAAATGAGGACAGCTACACATTATTCATAAATTTTATTATAAATGAATGTCCAATGCAGAAAATGCATTTTCTAAACTTACAGTGTTGTCTGCCACAATCAGTATTTGCCATTTTCCATTTGTGGGTTGGGACTTCCGTAGCAGACAAATATGATCAAAAATATATTGGAATATTCAATTAATTTAGGTACATGTACCATTGATAGGTCATATTATGTTTTGCGTTATTGGAAAACTAAAACTGGAGCAGCAGGAAAAAAAATTTTTTAAAATTTTTGTTCACTTGATAGTATGCCTTTCATTCAGATTTATAAAAGGAACAACAACAATGTCAACAGTGTTCATTTGACTTGCTTTTGAAAAAGTGAAAATTTTGGTAGAATCCCTTGCTAGCCAATATTTTTAGGTGTTTGTTGTCTGTTGCATTTCAACTCGGAATGTCAACATGAACAAATTAGAAATATCATTATTTTATTTTTCTTTATTTATTTATATATTTTATATTTATTTATTTTATATTCATTTTAAATCAAAAAGTGATAATGAAAAAGCCATTTTGTGCAGGTTTGGCCATTTTTCTTACCTTGAAACATGATTTAGAGGGAAAAAAATACACAGCAGGTCACAAGAGGTCACAGCACTCTACACATGTTATCTCCTAGAAAATGCAACACTTGAAATCACGCATACGCAGTCGCAGAAAAAAAAAAAAATGATGCAAACATGGAGACACTCGATCCAGGTTGCAAAAACTGATCCCTTGAGGATCTGCAGTAAGGATTATTGACAGAAACACACTGCTTCATTTAACTTACTTAGCAACAATCACACTTTATCATAAACTGTTATCCATACATAAAAAATGACGGTCAGCTAACAGCACTACTTAAAATAATTACTCCTAAGCAATACTCCTCGCTGTATCATCACTCAAAGATTTCTACATGAAAAAGTTCAAATTTCTTTCTAACGTTATCACAAAACTGAATATCAGTACCACACAAAATCCTTTTGTGGTTGTGTCAAAAGAGCAGGATCTCTTTCTTTAAGTAGTGCCAGGCTAAGGAGATGATGTCTTGTAACAGTCAGGTCCTGGCAAATGTTCACAGAATCCCCTTTATTATTATTTGAAATGATATATGGTCCAGACAGTGATGTATACTTCATTGTGAACAAATCTTTATTAAGAACAGTAATTGTTATGAGGAGAGAGAGTGCGATTTCAGTATCTATGGAATTGATATTTTTTCATTAGGACAAAATGGTGATTTCAGTAGAATAGCAAAAAAGGTGTTAGTTTTTTTTTGTTTTTTCTTTTTATACGTTTTTTGATAATTTCAGTCATCTCCAATTAGCTTGACTTTTGGTAACTTAGAATTCTGGTTTACTGTGCCATATTTTTTTTATTGTATATTTTTTTCTCCTTTCGTTGTGCCAAAAATACAGGTGATCTCGATTACTTACAAAAGACATGCAGACAGCATAGAATTCCTAACTTATTGACTGGAAGACAACGTACTTGTTTTTGAAACCGACATAGTAGGAGAGAAACCTATTTATTCAATGGGATTTCAGATATCATTGCATCACATTAGGATTATATGCACCACCTTTTCTGTGATGAATGCTTGCTGACTGGTAGATCAAATTGAGACAATGCATTTGCAGGGTTGCCAATCCTTCCGAAAAGCTGGGATCCTCCCAGATTTAAAGCAAAATCCTTAAGACCTAGAAATGAGCTAAAATATACAGATTCCTCATAAGATTAATAATGGTAAATAATTATAAGAACAGAGGAAAACACCAAATTAACAAAACTATTAGATCTTTGCTTAGTTGTGGATGGAAATCCTGCAAACATAGTTCTACGTAATTCATACGTTTTCTCCTAGCAGATGTGCCATATTTTGTTTGCAACTGCAATGAGTAGAGTTTACAATACTCTTGCTGATTATAATTCCACGCAAAGCAAGTCCGAAGTCTGAAATCCCTGACTGGGCCCTGTCATGATTGGCAACCCCCCATAGACTCATTGTACAGTAGTAGTGTACAGCTAATTCATGCATCATGAAAGCAGTAAATGTATATCGTTGCATGTTGTGCAATTTGCAATGATCACTGCCATGCTATTCCATAAATTGCTTGGCACTGCCATAATTTGGATCTGTTTACAATTTTTGTGCTGTATATATCACAATAAAATTTACTGCAAATGAGACTAAAGTTTTGAAAGCAGTTATGACAGACTATATGATCCAGTGTGAACATTTGATTTAACAAAATATGTAAAAGTACTAAAACACAAAAGTATGGCCAAAAACACTTTACCTAGATGTAGAATTTTTTTATTTTTTTTTTCAAGTTGGCTGTCTTTGGAGAATGCTAGAATAGCTGAAAAAACTAGATGAGAGAAGAAGAAGGATGACAGAACTTCATATAACCTTTGGACTTGCTCTAGTTTCACAGCTAGTGTTCATAGCTTTCAAAGTCTGCAGTTTTGGTAATATTGGCTGGTTTTCCAATTTTAAAATTGTGTACAATGTCAAAATGTTGTAATCAAATAAGATGCAAGCATTTTATACAGGGGCATTCTGTTTTTAAATTTTGATTTTGTCAAAGAAAAATGTTAGGATTTGTTTGGAAAATTGAGTGATCAGATGGTTTCGACACATGTACACCTCTGAAATGATGCCTATAGTTCCAAATTTTATAGAAAATGTGAAGAAGAAGACAAAGTTTGAAGAAATGTAAGTTGATATGCACCTGAGCATCATTTCATGCTGACAGAATCAATTTTACAGGCTTCAGGCTTCTGAAAATATATTAATTTTCCAGGATAATCTATCCAGGATGGGGTATTTCAGTAGCAAGTTCATGAAGTGTTATCTTTTTCATTTTTCATTTTCTTGTACATCAATTCCCAGCCATTTGATCGTGGCAAATGCAATGGTTGATAGAAAATTAAGTATGCTTTGTAGTAAAAATCATTGATATTTTGTCACTTCTTGCTCTTCCTTTAAGTAGTTGTTTCAAAGTAAAATTCAGATTAAAAATCCCTCAGCAGGGCAAAAAGTGGGTTAATTGTACAGTTTAGCGTCAAATATCAAGGGCACAACTTTTTTAAAATCCTCATCTAGTCATCAGAAAAGCTGGGTTATTACCCCTAGCATTATCAACAAAATGAATGCAACTAAATGAACATGGGACACAATATTAAAGGTTTTCAGTAATTAGATTATCATGCAGATCAGACCAGCAATAGAAGTGCATATTTAATGCTCAAGAGGTCCACTCAAGTGTTTGTTAGGAAATAACAAAATACAGCTTCCTTCCTTATAATGAAACATTCAACTACGAAAATCTGATCTTGATCTAGATGGCAATAAGTGTATAGCCTGATTCAGAGTTCATCCAGTGATTTAAGGTTACTTCTTTTTTCTTCATTGTGAAAGGGTATGGAACCTATTTTTCCCAACCTTTCAGAAACAGGAGACTGTAGTGTAAACAGTGTCCATTTGTTTTGAGTGAATAAATGAATAACTTGTGGGCAATTTTATTTGAACTTACAAACAAAGAAACAAGTTTGAAATGATACTAACATGTAAATTGTCAGAAACGGTTTTTGTTTACCTGCATTGGTAGATCCTGGAGCATCATAAGTTGCCATCTATCTGCTAGGGTCACGGGACTGTAACTCATTGTGCTGTTTGTCAGTGAAAGTTACGAGGAATGAAGCTCCTTTGCATACTGCTTGGACATGGGGTTTTTGTCACATATTGGGAAATGGGTGAAAAGGAAAGACAATTAAAGCACAACTGTGATGGTTGTGGATAAACACTTCAGTATGTTTTAGTCTATAACTTGTTCATTTGGAATTTAGATTAAGCTGTTGAGCATTATCATTCGGTCTTGGATCTGGGTCTATTCAGAGAGAAATATTTTTAACTAACATTTGCAGCAGCTCCCAATCGTAATTATGCAAATGTATGTGCAGATGGGAAACCTTTTATTGTTTATCACATTAGTTTAAAATGTGTTACACTACACTGAACGATCGATCCAGTGAAACAGACTGACTGTTAGCATCTGGCAGCAGCTGGCACACAGGGAGAGACAGGTATATAATGCCAACTATTATTCATGTTGTTGAAGAGCTCAGCTGGTTGAATCGAAGTTATTTTTTGTATTCACATCGGAAGCTTTGTGGCGGTGGTTTCATACAGTGTCGTACGCATTGCTGTGAGTTAGGTTGTGAATATAATTTTGTAGTTTATGGTCCATTCTTACTTACACAACTTATATTGAAAGTTAAGTTTCAAAAGACAGAAGTAATACACAGCTGAGGCAGCTTAGTGAAAATTTCAGACTTTAGATCTGCTTCAAATTAGCCTCATCTGAAGCCGCCTGTGGTACTGTTTACAATGCTTTTTGAAATTTTAAGTATCTCATCATCTATTGGTAGAACTTAGCAGATAGAACATGATAGAACACAGCATGATTTTTGCTAATCTAAGCGGAGCTGCAAGAAATTCTTTAAAATATCAATGTAGTTATTCATCTAGATAATTCATCTCTTCGCTGATGGTAAGGGTTTTGCTAACTTAACAGCTCACATGTAATTATATGAAATCAAATGATTTTAGGCTTTAATCAAACGAACAGAAAGTTAAACAAAAATACAGTCAGTAATTTTGAAAAACACGACAATGAAAACTTACATCTCCTTACATTAAATTATTTTGAAAACAATTCAGTGATGACATGAAATCCACCACTTTGTTGAGTGTTTTCTTTGTGATTAAAAACATGAAATGGAAGTAGAAGTGCACTTAAGAAAATGAAACAAATCAATCGAAATATACATCGTCGTCAGCATCCATTCGTCTTGAGAGATGATGGTGTAGTGCTAGGATTGGGAATGGCATCTTCTAGAGTGGCTGCGGAGCCCCATGCTAGAGTGACAGTCTTGAGGACAGTTGTTGCAAATAAAGGGGGTTGACACTGCCACAGAGGCTGTGCTTGCCTTTCTTCTTGCCCTCTGGTCGTTTCTGGTGGTTTCTGCCCACTTCACTCCTTTACTGACAGTGGCTCTCCAGAACTGGCGGTTGTCGGCAAAGCATTCCCAGGTGTTGGGGTCAATGTCGGCTGCCTTCATGTCCCGCTTGCAGATGCCCTTGAACTGGAACTGCGGTCTTCCTGTGGGGCGGGAACCCTTGCGCAGCTCCTCATATAGCATGTCCATTGGGATGCTCCCATCGTCCATGCGCGTACGTGGCCTAGCCACTTGAGGCGTTTCCGGCTAAGGAGTGCAAACAGGCTTGGGATGCCGCCATGCTGGAGGACCTCTGTATTTGTCATCTTGTCTTGCCACTTGATCTGAAGGAGGCGTCTGAGG
>JBCEWB010095189.1:0-12321 GCA_039654565.1 Peronia peronii
CCTCCCTTTTCTACCCATCCCTTCGTTTGTTCCTCCGATTTGTTATTGTTGTTGTATAACCGCGTTCAAGCCTGATTCGGTCACGTGACATCTCGTTTGTTCCTCCATTGACTCATGGTATCGACAGAGTTCCAATTAAACGTTACGGTTAGTTCGTTTAATTTCCAAATTTTCTGACAGGGAGAACAATATTTGCAATATAATATCCATGTTCAATGGCATGTTGTTTTTCTAAAAAGTTGCTTTGACTGTTTCTCTTTTTGTTTTTATATAATCTTTCCTTATAAAAACATCATCTTTATCTCTTGTTCTATGTGAATGATCTGTATTGATCATTATAGTTAGTAGTAGTTTTATTCATGTATTGTTTTTGTGACTTTCCTTTCTTCTTATTTCTCTTCCTTCTTTAGTCCATTACTGCCACACTACTATCCCTTATTGGTATGGTTTTGACTTATTTGAACGTTAAGTTAAGAATGTTGTTTTTATCTTCCTGTAGTACTGGATGTTCAGCAAACAAGGGGAGATCAGAAGGGATGATGGCTGCTTAGATTATTCTGGTGGAGAAAATGTGATTATCTACCCTTGTCATGGACAGCGCGGAAACCAAGAATGGAGTTACAGAGAGGTAGGCCTAACAAAATAGCCTGGCTCTGTCTTACTCAGAATACATTTTTGCAAAATTGCTATGCAAGATACTACCTCTCTCCAGCTATCTATCACATTGTTCCTGAGGGACAAAGTTTTAAACAACTTATTGTAAACACTCAAAGCTGAGTTTTGAATTCATGGAGGATTTCATTAAAAACAAAACAAAATTACATAAAAAGCTGACAGCAACTAAAAATATCTTGATTTTGGATTAATGTCTTTTGAATCAGGATGGCGAAGGAAATGAAATACTTCAGCTTGCTGTTATTATTTTGTTGTTGTTTTTTTTTTCCCCTCTCTGTGACCCACAGGATAACACCCTGTTCCATGTGAATACCCAGAAATGTGCCGAAGTATCAGCGGATGGGAAAAAGTTGACCATGAAGAAGTGCACAGGAGTGGACAGACAGATCTGGATGTGGAAACGGAAAGCACCGGATGTAGTCAAACGAGAGCAAGAGTGACAGTTGTTCTATTTGTTGATTGTCATTTGATTTATGCTGTGATGATTTAATTATCAATGTATGATGTGTTTTTTTCAAGTCAGATTTTAAGTCAGTGTTTCATAGACCAGAGAAACTGTAGACTGTGATCTGTTATGATCTGTTACCCAATGCCAGGGCTCCGAAATTATATTTGACATGGCACAAGGACTTTCATACTTTTTAAGATTTTAAACAGGAGTAAGAAATATGGAAATAATACATAGCTGTCCTTGGCTTTTGTTGTTGTTGTTGTTGTTTTTAATCTTATGATAAGAAATTCACAGACTGTTATCATCAACAAGAAATGTGCGATTTGAGAAATCCATAAGAAATGCTACTGCACTTAAGTGATGCCTAGACAGACATTGTCAGTAGTTTGTAAGTGATTTCCTTATTTATTATATGAACATTTGTTCATGATGCCTGCAATGATACTGCAGTGAGTGACAGAAGAAAATGTTCAAATGACCAAGCGGTGACATAGCCGGCCTGCTAGGTGTCCACTCTCAGATTGGTGTATTCACACACTCAGCCAAGAGTGGCTGATCATCTCCATTTGAAACTGATTATCTCAGCCACAATTGGAACAAATACATCACAGAAATTGAACAATTCAGTTAATTAACAGAGCATTAAAATGTACAGTACAAATCTTTTTAATAGGAGGTCGCAACATTTCACATCAGTCCAAGTTGCCCATCAGCTAATGAGACTCATGTGTTCTCATTCTATGTACATATATAGGAAGTGATATAAGCTGATCTGTGCTAATTGCCGTAATGGGATGTTGGAAGTGTTGTACCATAGGCATTTTTTTGTACAGCAGTGAAATGAAAGAGAATCTTTAGAGGAGAAGATAGTATAAAATGCAAGTTCAAGAAGACTGAATGAAACATAAATGACCAGGTCACTTCTGCAGTGTAAAGTCTGAATGAAGATGAAAGATATGCTGAAGCTCAGGGGAATGGTAACTGAAGATATGGCTGGATGTTTCACGTAATCACAGCAGAAATTTTTCTTTATGTTACATAAGACCAAACTTAATATTGTTGCACATAGTGTTGTAGAGAAAGATATGGGCAGCCCCATTCCATACCAGTGATTAAAAGTTTACACTTCAGTCTGGGAGAGCATGCGCCTAAAATTTGGTGTCAAAACATTTGATTTTTATTTTTTGCATATACTTTCATCTATCAACCATTTGATCTGATTTTTTTCCATTCTTATGCTAAAGTGTGTTGTAGTTACTTTTCTAGATTCATAGGGTAAGATGGTCATTGGGAGGAAACTTCATGGGATGTTTATGTAGAAGTTAGATAGACATTGAGGGCAAAGCACCTCTGCCAGTAGCTGCAGGGAGAAATTACACACGAGTTAAATCACCTTGTCTTTAGCTTTATATAGCAATTGGCTGAATACAAAAGCTAATTGTTATTAGTCAAGGCAAGGTATTGTTTTCCTTTATTATACCTAGTCCCAAGCTAGTATTTCTCCTCAGCCTAAATTGAATCTGGGAACAAAATGAGTAGAATATGTGAGCTGATAAGTGAGAGTCCAGTCAATACCAGGGTCCATGTGCTGTCAAGTTTTGTACCTGTAGCTGTCAGAGTATGTCAGCATATATCCTCTACTTAAGACCATCACTGAGGTCACTGTTGTACATGTCTGAGATTCTGATAAATTGTTTAAAACTTCTCACTGTTGTGATCACACTTTTGAATGCATTTTGCTCCAGGGTATTCATTTCAGACCTAACTATGTCATTTCTCTGTCTTCATTATATTATAGCTATAGCTATGAGAGTGATAAGTGTATGTTTCAGGCAAGTTTGCAGTGTCACTTCTTAGTCAGCTCTGTCATCGCTTGGGAAGAACAGACGGTTACTTAACCATTACAAATTTTGTACACAATATTTAGTGTGCAGATTCCAATCGATTCTGGCCCTCCACTTGTCTGCACTGTGGAATATCTGCACTGTGGAATATGTGAGGTAATCACATCTTCAAAATGATGCAAAAATGTCATAGAGGTTTTTATTTTTCTTTGCATTTTTATCCATGAAAAGTGCAATGGAAACTCGGTGTCTTTGCAAAGTCATTACATTTTGAAAAGGGCAGAGAAAAAAACATGCATTTATTATGTGTCACAGATGTCAGTTGTTCTTCCTTCCTCATGATACTTAGATAGGTTTTGCTAGTATGGTGAGACACTCTTGTATTGTGTCATACAGCTGTTTTGATTGATTATATGGCTTTGATTATTTATATCATAATCAGTGCTTGAGGATTTTAATTGATGAGATGTGCAAGTGTGGCTGTATGATAAGACTCTCAGACAAAGGGAGGCAAAGTTATTGTAACATTCCAGATACTGTGTTCTGTGTCATATGTGAAAGTGGATGAACTGGACAGTGGATCTTCATCAGGGAAGTCACATGAGTGAAGAACGAGAGTTCTGCGACTGCAGCCATATTTTCTCTAGTACGTTAATAGATGCTGTCGCCAACAATACTATGAATTTGTGTTGTTAGTTGAACTGAAAATAAATGTTCATCCTTTTCAAAAAGCTAAGACATTGCAAAAGCTAAGACATGATCACAGCACCTACCAAGATGTGTCAATTTTATCCCTGTAACTTGCCTGATGAATGTTCATAAAAGTGAAACTGATCAAGGTTGATTGTCTTTGTTTTTCAACTTATGCTGATTTGCCTTTAAAGAAGTATGACAATACATCTATGCAAATTGAATCCCTTTGTTTAATTCAAAATATTTGAAATCAAAATCTCAGACAAAAGACAAAAAAGGAGAGAAAGAGAAAAATACTTGTACCTACCCCCATAGTCATGCATGGTAGTTGTGATTTGATGCTACATGATCATTTGCTTATCATCACATTCATAATTCTCAACACCAGATTGACTTGGCTGTGTGTGATTAGGAAATTTGATTCCCTCAGAAAGGTCATGAATGAACTACCATTGCCCTTTTTTGTGAGCAGTCAAATGTTGGACAGATTATTGCATTGCAGTTCAAGTTTCATTTACAGCCCTGCATACCAACTTATTGATTGTTTATTACAGATGTGGGAACTGTGGAAATGAAATAACAGCAAAGGGTCTTTTGCTGAATGATTTCTTGGATTCTGTTGTCTCTACTTGAATTACTCCTGTTCTACAGTGTCAGTCTAGTTTGTCAGGCAGATCACAGAGCAAAATCAAACTGGGGCTTAGCAATCACATGAATAACAATCTGATTTCAAGTCCTTGATAATTGTTGAAATGGATCTAAGCCTAAACAACAGGGCCAAGTTCTGCAAGCAGATAACACTTCTTTGCTCTGGAAATCCCTTTTCTTCTCTTGTGAGTCTGCTCTTTCTGTCATTCCTCCAAGAGTGGAAAAGGTTTTGTCTGGAAAATGCTTTGAACAGTTAATAAGGCCATGATGCAAAGCTGAGCACTACATATGTCATCACTGAATGTTTCTATTTACGTAAGTTTGATTTTTCAAATTTAACACGAAGACAAACAACTGATTCCTAGTTGTCTTGGCATTGATGGAATCTCAAAATACAATTTCTCAGATGTGTTCATTTCTCAGTGAATCAGTTTTTATATCTCTTGAAAAGTCAGACCCAGGCAAATAGAAACAGTCAGCGATGATATGTACAAAATATATGGTGGACACACGATGACTTGCAGGCACATCCAGGTTCTGCTGGCAGAGGGAAAGTTGTAGGGGGACATAACTCTGTATCTTAAGTGTGCCCAGGGACATTTTCAGACTGTTTCAGTGCATGTTATAAATCCTCACAGTCATTCCTCGGCGGCCCAAGTCTGTTCTGTCTGTTTTAAGTAAACGGACTAAAGTTGTTTACATAGTCAGTACTATGATTTAGGTAGAAAGGGTTTTGGCTTTGACAGTAGCATTAAATTAAGAAAACAAAATAATGACAATTAAATTAGATAACTTGTTTAGTGGTGATTATGGCTAGGATCATAACTCAAAACCTCACAAAGAATGACATAGGTGACTGTGAAAAGTCCCTGACAAAATGCTCTCTCAGTGCATATACAAGCCTCTCAGTGCGTGTACATGTATCCTATCATCCTCACACATTTGTCAATGAGGCTATTTTGTGGACCGAAAAGTTTGTTCTGTCTCAGATTTTTTACTTTTCAAACATCTGATTTCACTTCCTTGCCCTCGCAGCAACAGCTCTTGCATGCCTGTGACTTGTGCAGCTGTTAGTGTTCATACTTGGCAGGCCAGACTCCCTGTACTCAAACAGTGTTATCAACAAAGTAGTTTCCCACCCTCTAAGCTTTAATATGTTCTGGAGCTTTAACGCTTGACATATTTGACCATAGTGTGTCTTGTCTTCATGATGGAACAGTAGATGCTGCTTATTTTGTCCTTTGTCTGTGTGTGAGATAACTTCCCACTGGAAGTTGAAAAGCGAAATGTATACTGTTTTTATCTGTTGTTGCACTTTGTCCAAACAATATCATTGGAAGATTTTTGCTGCAGCTTTTGTGTAGTAAACTTAGTGGAACAGTCCCATGTAACTCCAGACTGACATTTGTATCATTTTGATTTTTTCAATAGGACACTGATATGAGTTTATTTTTGTATTTCATTTATGGCTATTTCATTCAACAGCTGATCTTTTACAATTGTACATGGTAACTGTGGTATTTGTATCATCACATCAAATGCTGCCATGGGCTCAGAGAGAACTGAATTTAGATATCATCTATCTGCTTTTGTTCAATCCCATAGCTAGGAGAGCAAGAATGGAAAAGTATGAACGTTTTTAGCACAAATTTATCACTGGTGGACAGCCAGACAGGAGAATCCTGAGTAAACATACCTACAAGTGATTATTCTCTGTCACAAAACTTCATGTTCATTTCTTTTTTATATTTTTTTTTCTTGTCATTCTGTTCATGCATATTCTGTCATCAGAATACTTTAGCCTCAGCTAACTTTGTTCTTCAGATTTCTAACTCTTGTTGGCACCAAATTGAAGTATTCAGATTTCTTATATTATACCTTTTGTGTTCTGAAAATGTACACCCCACAACTAAATTACAGCAGCGAGAATATGCTAATATTCTCCATTGTGTTGAGTATTCTTGAGAGCATTTTACTTGTTTCGATAATTGGAGGGCTTTTGTTTTTTTTGTTTTTTTTTTCCATTTTTTTTGTTTGTTTGTTTGGTATTTGTTTTCACACACTAAAACATCAGTATTGAGTTTGTCTCACCACAGAATCTGTCATATTACAGTAAATATCTATGTATTTTCAGTGCATTTAGCTTCCACCTGGAGGCAAAGCTGGACGTCATCACTGAGTGAGAGCTGTATGCAGTCTGGTAGGAGAAGAGAGGAATGAACAAAATGTTGGGTATTTACATGTTTGAGTCAAAGAAACAGCTGTATGCCACGCACAGATTTCAGCTGAAGGTGGGAGAAAAAGGCAATGTCTTGATGGATCTTGAGATCCAATGTCATGAGCTGTGTATGTGATATGTGTATTATAATTATCACTAAAATGACAATGTCCAAGACACTCCAGCTGCATGGGAGCTGTCACAGTGTGTTAAATGTGAGTAATTTCATTTCATGTAATGTTGCTTTGTTTTCTCCTCTATGAGTGTTTATCCAGATGACTAAGCTTCACAGTGTCACCAGCAGTAGATGATTCTTTACATCCCGTCAGTCTGGTGTTTCAATATCAATGCAACATACAATTTTTGTCTGCATTTACATTTTATCACATATGAGTGTATCAAAGTTATTGAAAATATTGATTTCATGATTGACTGAACATAACTGTGGTAACTAGAAGAACAAAGATTGCAGCTAGATTTGGTGCATTTTGAGAATTAATATTTGCATTGAATTTTGGGCTTTAAAATTAAATAATATATTAATCTTTGGGATTTACCTTTAAAATAGAGAATCAGCATCCTTCGGTGATGTGTATTTATTAACCTAATTTGTTAAGGAAAGTAAAATGCCCAGTTTTTTAGCAGTCAAGATCATAGTTGTGTAAGAATGACAGTCTGTGAGCAGTTGTGGGGTATTGTCAGTTTTACCTCAGATTAGTCTCTGTCAAGGGACTTCTCCAAATAGATGGTATATAACCTTCTGATATTTCACTGGCAGTTTTAACTCATAGCAGATCAGAAAAATGAGAAATGCAGCTTCTACATGTGTTTGCTTTTCAGTTCTCATAGCTCAGTGTTTTTGTGACATTTAAATGTATCATGTGTAAATTTTGGTTCTGTCACAAAACAGTTCATTTAATTTCATTTGATCAATTTTATTTTATGTTTTTATTTTATTTTATATTTCTAAGGTCAACAGCAGTATCAATAATATGAAATGTCTAGACAACTCAGTCTCGGTATTTCATGTCAGAAATGATCAGCCCATGTTTGCCATCTCTTTCTTAGCAGTCCTTTGGATTCTGTTTTAAGTACCTCATCAGTTCCCAAGGGAATCAATCAAATTCACATTCTCAGTCCCATCACTTCCACCTTTCCTCAGTTACACACACACTGGGTCCAGGGTCACTGTGATTCTTCATCTTATATCACAGCTGATAATCACTGGCAGTTTTTGTGTTCTTTACATGAAAAGGTCGTCACCTGTGGCCGGTCTTGGTGCATTCCTTTCACTCACTTCTTTGAGCAATGATGACACCTGTCCTCAGTCATTGGAAGTTCCAACTGTTTATTGCAAGACATCATTCATAATTAGAGAAAGTAGAAGTATTAATTCTGTTTCAATTATACAGAGTCTCATAATATATCTGTTTATGCTATTTATGCCTGTTATTTATGTAGCCGTCAACTGAGCATCATTTGCATCATCAATAATTTACATGGTCCATATATTTATATACTGTTTATAATAACAAAAATGAGGAATAATTGCAAAAATTGTTATGAACATGTACTGTGCATCTGTGGGATGAGAGGATTTTCTGTTTTATGAATTCCAATATTCTGTCTCAATACTAAAAGTATGACAACTGGTTTGTGGAATTCATACTATCAGACAGCCAAATCAAACATAAAACAAAATATTTTTAAAAAGGTAGGAGATGAAGTATATAGTTCTATATATGTATCTTGTAATGCATTATCCCTTTGATCAGTTTCATACAATGTTTTTCACTAACAGCTGGCTCAACCAATATTCTCATGTATATCTATATGTTTCAAATCTTGACATTTCATATGCTGTATATTTTGTACTGCTGGTGGATCATAGTGCTAAATATCTCTCAAAGTCAAAACAAAATATCTCTACTTAATTGTTAATGCCTAAACATTGTACTTGGACTAACAGGACACACCAATGAAATGAAAGGGGCATGAAGTTACTGTTAAGTCATTGTTTAGTGACTTTGATTGTCAGTGAAACTGTGACAGCTCCAGTGTCAGCATTACAACCAAGTTCAGCAGCCTGGTATTACAGTCCAGATTAAGCATATTATCCTTGTAAGTCTCTAAACACGTAAGTCCGCAGAGGCGAATTTTACAGGAGAGACAAAAAACTAAATAAATTGAAGTGAAATAATGAATCGCGCGTTCAGATCACATGACAAAAAGTCTAACTTTCATTGGTTCCATGGATTTGATATTTATAGAGGAGATGGAGGAAACCCATTCTAGTTTAATAAAGCCAAAAACGTCTTGACCCAATTTTCCGGACATAAGCGTTTAGAGTCTTACAGGGACAATATGCATGCAGAATAACATGGCTTTGCTACAGGAAATTTTGCATACATAAATTTCTTTCTAACCGATGTAATTCAAACATGTCAATGTGAATGTGTGCATGAGAGATCATTTGAGATAATATGTAAAATTAGAGCGTAAATAAATGGTTAAAACTTATATTTTGTATTCATCAACAGGTAACTTCATGATGGTTGATCTAACCCTTCAGAATATACCACAAAGTCATGTCATATTTTTCTGGGTTTTTTTTCTTGAAGTAGAACTTTTAGTTCATATTGTACATAATTATTTGTAAATCAACGCAGTCTAGTAGTTATCATGGAGTCTGTTTTTTTTTGCAACTAATGATGTGTTTTCACAGTCTCATAATAGCGAGATCATGCCTGTGCATAAATCCATAGCCTTTTTGTGTACTGTTACAAAAATAAAACTAGTTATTAGTTTATGATGGTTTTTGTAATCTGCAGATAAAAAGAATTAGCAAATTCAACTCAGTAATTTGAAAAGAGTGAAGTTTGGTGCCTTTTTTTTTTTTAAATCGATCTAATCGATCCCAGATCTCGTGGTGGGGCGGTAGTAAATATCAGTGAGTGTTCTATTTTTAACAGAAGGGTACAAACACTCCGGCTGGGATTTCCAGGTTTTTGCTTAGTCGAATATGAACTATTATTGTTCCTTTTCTTTTTTTTTTTTTTTTTGTCTTTTTTTTCTGCCAACAGCATGAAAGAAACCAGGTCACTTTCACTTCCAAATATGATACATCAGGTTGAATGTCTTTTCATTTTTTTTTTTTTCAAATGCTATTTATCAGTGTTGATAAATGTGTGTTGTCTGTGGCACCTTGACTTTAGAGATCTGGAGTTGTCTAAAAACTGTGAAATAGTTTCATCTGAATGTTCACCATGAAAAGGTAGCAAAAAAAAAACATGAATCCTTACTTACATTGGAATTGAAACATCATTTTCTTATAAATGCATGCCACCATCTCTGCTGTGAGAAATGAAAGATAATCTTCTTAACTAATCTTATGAGAAATGATAGGATATGCTGAGTGACTCTTTCTATTGGATATATATTAATATGTGCATCTCTTGTTTTGTTTGTACTTATTTGCTAATCATTATGAGCCAGTCTTCATATCAATATCGTATTCATTAATTAATGTGTTGCTGTATTTGTTATAGACCTGTCCAGCTATTTACTTATTGAATAGCTGCAAAAACTGTGAGAGAATGGGGTTTGTTACTGACTGTATGTTATCAGTGGTACTGTCAGGATGACCTGCCAACAGATCCACTGTCTGTGACCTGGGGATGGTACTGTGGTCTTGCTGTGCACTGTTCTCAGGCCAAAGTGTTCCTCTGTACATGACTGATTGCACCTGCTGATGTTTTATCTATGTCTCAAGTGCCTTTGACATTTGATTAAAATAAATTGTTGGCTATTTTAACTATAAACATTGTCTTTGAGCATTTTCTCAGATTGAAATAAGAGGAAGTGTTTCGTTTTGTTTTGCTGCTATGGTTTTTGCCTCCTGTGTATGCATGTTAATGTGTTTATTCTCTATTGTTTTTGTTTGTTAATGTGTTTCTTTGTTTTTTTTATTGTTATGTCTTAGCCTGTGTGTTACTACTCATAAACACATCATGCAGTTTCTACAATGTGAGCCACATTCAAGAGCATCACTTTCATAGCGAGATATTCAGGAGGCAGATTGTGCCTAGGGTGTGTTTAGGATGGCAAGAATTTCCATCCATCAAAAAATTACCAGTGGAGTTGACATGTGGTACATACAGATCTACATATATCCAACAAAATGCTGCCTCTCGAATATTATTTTTCCTACAGACGGGAACACAGAAACATGAGGCCAGTTGAGAGTGGATGTGAAAGGGGGTGGGGGAGGAGAGAAGGGAGGGGAAGGGGGCGCAGGGAAGGCTCGTTGTCTTATCCTGGCTGTCAGCTGGGCTGGAACACCATCGCCTGCGGCTGTTGAGACCGATACGAGAATGGCAATGGATCATTGGTTTGTTGAAGTAGCATTAGTCCTCTCTGCATGCACGTTTTTCTACCCCGAGTCGATAATAACTTATTATGGAGAAACCTCCCTCTAAACAGCCAACCAAGAAGTTTTGCTGGTGATCTCGGACTTGAAATTCTGTCACAATACGTTGTCCGTCCTCTGAACAAATTTGTCCTATTTGAAAGATCTGGACTTGTCTAAAAACTGTGGAATATATAAGTATAATTTCACCTGGATGTTCACCATAAAATTGTTGAGAAAGAAAAACACATATCTTTATCTGTTAAACTATAAATAAGCTGAATCACTAAATTAAATATTAGTCATGTTATCATTGTTTATCCGCGCTTACAAAAAGTTACGTTACGTTCGGTATACGTCGTTCAAACTCCTAGTGGAGGTTGTCTCGACGGTTCTTTGTGGATAAAAAAAAACATGTCTTTACTTTTTTATTCTATCATTTTTATTGAAGATTTGTGTTTATTGTTGTTTATTTGTTTTCTATTATTCTACTTCAATATGGCCCCTACTGCTATTTCTATTTGTCATATTGTTTTGACGTTTGTTGGTTCACGTTTTTATTCCTGCTGCTATTCCTGTTCTGTTGTTCATGGACCTTGTTAAAAGGTCCTCCCACGAGGGTCTGGGTGTCGCTGCGTTGTGTTGGTCTCTCGTGGGTCCCTTATTATTTTTGGTTGGAATGTACAGGTCCCTATCGCCCCTATCTCCTAGTCTACTTTTCCCTACTCTATCTGCACAGGGGTGAGCTTTTCGGCCTTTTTTCTTACTTCCGTGATATGCTTATTTCACGACATTCAATTAACAATATTTGGACAACATTTATTATACATGTATTTACATTATGTACATATTGGGGAATCCCTATAGGTCGAAGTGGGGTATAGGGTTCTATCATAGCGTACTATACTTACTATAGTACGCTATGGGTTCTATCTACCACCTCACGTCTCTCGGTCGGCAGAGAACAACGAATCTATGTCCCCATCTCTCGAGCGATAACGCGATGTATCTAACGGATCCGCTTCTCTGATCCGGGGGGAGGGACAAAAGAATGGAGGTCTGACCAACATTGGTTTATGAACTGTTGCATGCTGACGATCTCAATTCACGATCAAGAACTACATAATGATTTATTGTTGTACTGTTGTCTCAGGCGCACATACACATATTCATGCACACCGCATCAACACTTGTGCACTGATGTCACACTCCCTCTTTGTCACTTTAATGGCAGATTGATGTTGATAGAGGAAAAAACATGTGGTATAATTATTTGATATTCTGAAGACAGAGATCAAATTTTGCATTGTTCCAGATATTGTGTGGGGGGGGGGGGGGGGGGGGGGGGGGGGGGGGGGGGGGGGGGGGGGGGGGGGGGGGAGGG
>JBCEWB010095221.1:0-12321 GCA_039654565.1 Peronia peronii
TCTATCTATCTATCTATCTATCTATCTATCTATCTATCTATCTATCTATCTGTCTATCTATCTGTCTATCTATCTATAGATAGATAGATATATAGGGTTGGTGTGAAGAAAACAATGCGTTAAAAATTCATTTACTGTTGAAAAGCACATGATTTCTCAAGTCGCCCCAGTTGGACAAGCGCCAGATGTCATCGTATGGCATGTCCTTGTCTCAAACTATCGTCAATAGATAACGTACAAAACTGGGCTAGCTTAAGTTATCGCCGTGTTATCTCATTTCAACAGTAACAACTGCTTTAATTGACAGTCCCACAGTAAATATCACTCTTTGACTACAATTCGGTCTAAACATGTTGACCCCCCTCCCCTCCCCCCCAGCTCAGTGTGCACAGATTATCAGATCAGTTTGTCAACTGTCCCACATAGAGATCACAGTACTATCTGACTGGTATCTGATAAAAAAAGGGGGATGCCAATGGGTGAGTAGGGGCGGGCAGTGAAAGCGACGTTTGTATGAGATAATATATGATGAAAAAGCTTTGAGTGTTTAATGTGGGTGGAGCACTGTCTGAAGTGTCTTTGGTGGATGTGTGGGTAAGCAAATAGCTGTGTATGAGGTCAAATCACAAAGAAACATGTTGCCACACAAAGGTGGGTTACTCTTTTTTTTTACCTGAAATTGAACATGGATCACAAGACAGATAAAATAAAAACCAGACAAAGAAACAAAACATGAACGATAGGAAGAAACAGAGGGATTTGATTTAAAATAGAAAACTGGTCCAGCCTTCTAGAAGAGTAAATGCCACAGAATATTCCTTAGTCAGAGCCTCGTGTGTATCTATGAATACATTCGAGATCGAGATTCAGATTGAAGAAAACTGGAGTTTTCCCGTTGAAGATAATGATGAGACGAATAAACATCAAGTCTGGGTAAAGCAGATCAGTTCACAATATTGGAGGGCTCGAACTGTATCTTATATGTTGTCTCTCGAACATTTCGGTTTTGACTGTCTATTCTGGACCGGTATTCATGACCACACATTATTTAAACAATAGTTTAGGTGCCATCCTTAGAGGTACAGATCAACCATCCAAACCACACCTGTACCAGTAGAAGGTATAACGGTCTGTGAGCTCTGTGGCAATGGAACATCAGTCTGATCCTGTCAGTGAATCATAATGTTTTCTGTTGTACATGTATTTCTATTCTTTACTATTAAACACATCATTTTATCTCAGGAGGACAAAAACCTTCCCTGCTGTTAAAGAGCAAGTTATGTAGCAGGAAAGTGGAACCTAAATCTTCAAAAGATGGCTCGGATGTTCTTAAACAGGATGACCGACATAATTTGATTATACCGTTGGTTTTTATCTGATCTACAAATAGACATGACATAATGTCATACAAACGAAACAAACAATCAATGAAAATGAGATTATTATTATCACTAAAAAGTAAGTGTACTGCAAATCACGGACATGTCACATGGTGTGAACATGATAAGGGCTGCTCCCCTTAGCGATAGGATGTGCATCCATGTCATACTGATAAATGGACACAGACAGACCGACCCAAGGCCATATCAGAGGATATTTTATGGATGGTTAAAGTTGTGTAGTTAGTGGTATGACAGTCATAGGGTTCAGAAGGCTTCAGTCAGAACAGTCTCTACTTCAGAGATCATACAAAATAGTGGCGCTGTGTTCTAAATGACCAGCGTTAACCAATGAGGAACTCCGGGAAAACAACCTATCTGGTCCACGGGTGACCTGGTCAAAGTTATTGAGGTAAGTTACGTGGTATGTAACTTCTTTGGTGAACGATGAGCTTCATCTTTTATGGTGTTAATTCTGATGTTTTACAAAGATAATGCTGTACCTTTGATTAATTGATTATGTTTTCTTTCGTTCTTATTTGTCAAAAAGATCTATTCAGTCAATAGTCTTATATAGAGGGTTGTAGAGATAAAGATTAAACTTACCCATGAAAAGATAGTACGAAAAAAAAAAGAAGAAAAAAGAAAAAGAATTATCAATATCATTTTAAATGGAATCATGAACTGGGTAAATTGAAACCCAGGGTCTCCCACACACCTTATTTGTTGTTTACTCATATGACCTTTACCAGGATGAGACTTCCGATACTTGTGATTGTGCTGGCTGCTTTTTGTCTCTTTATAACACCTTTAATAATTGTTTCACTGCTGGCCCTTTTTCTTGAATCTTCTCTTTTCTCTTCCACTGCGTTCTGGCTCTCCTTCATCACGTGTTCTATCAATCCAGCTTTGTTCGCTTGTTAAGGATAGATATGAATCGATCAGCGCCCAGGAAATGAACGATAAAACGGAACGTAATGATGGCAAATCCCATGGCCTAAAATTTCTAAAATCTCAATGCCGACGGCCGATACTGAAATCAAGCGCAGCCTGATTTTGCGTGGTCTGATGGTCAGATGGGGTACTCAGATTTGAAAAGAAAAAGAGGGGGAAGGGGGGTGGGGGCGCTGGAGGGTGTGAAGACTTCTGTCCCTGTTTCCTAAACTTCAATCTCCTCAGCTCTGTCAGATTGGAAAAGTGACATGACGTGACCGTCAATATACATGCTAACCGTCGATAATTCCTGTGGCTTAAAATCTTCACGAGTTAAGAATGTTAAGAATGTCGCATTTCTCTGACAATGAACTAGCGAAAAGAACAACATGTTTCAGTCTGCTATAGGCCCAGGTGATGGTGATCTGACCATGAACGTCGATGAATTATTCAGTGATTTTTTTTTTAAAACGAATCCCTTGTTTCTCATGCACAGGTCATCCTCTTTCACAGCTGGTTATGCAGATCTACCAGAAACTACATCAAGATAGATCACAGACAGGAAAAAATGTCTTTGACCAGAGTGTAATCCCTGTAGTCTGGCACTGAAACGTAACTCTCTCGTGGCCATCACTGTGACAAATACAACCTGTATCTGTCACCGCCCTAAAACAACTCAGGAATATGCTTTGATCGATTAGAAATGATCGATTTCACAATACGCCCAACAACTACCTCCTCCATCTTTTGCATGGTGGAAGGATAAGCCCTACAGTTGTGTTTGATTCAAATTAAAAGTCATTGTAAGAGTTTTATCATGGCGACGACAGATGGTGAAAACAGTGCAGTAATAGATGCCTTGGCTCTAGGCCAGATAGAATTGGCAGGTCTCCTCTTGAGTGAAGAAAATCCACTTGATCTTCAGAGAGCAGCAAAGGTCGTGATCGACAAAGGTCAGTATGAGGCTATGAAGTTTCTGCTTAATCGCTATAAACCTGACGTAGACAGATATTACCTGCTTCATCATGCCTTGGCTAAACAGCAAGAAGACATTGCCAAGCTATTGATTGAGTCAGGAGCCGATGTAAATAAGTTAATTCCGAGATTCTCTGAGGAAGATCAGAATTATTTCTTTCCGTTGCCTCTCACATTGTCCCTCAAATGCACACTTGATATGACCCGTTTTCTTCTGGAATTCAATGCTGATATTAACAAACAGGATCATTCAGGAGAAACAACACTTATATGTGCATGTCGCACATATCCTATCTGTGCTGATCGCGTGGCATTTCTTCTACAACATGGAGCTGACGTTCATGACAAGGACTCTCGTGGAGCGACAGCTCTTCACCATGCGGCACGGGTGGGAAGCAATGAGACAGTAAAACTACTTATTGACCATGGCGCAGATATCGATGCAAAAGAAGGCCATAGTCATACGGCTTTAATGTTTGCTTGCATGAATTCAAACATTGATTGTCTTCAAGTTCTATTAGAAAAAGGGGCGAAGTGCCATCTGCAGAATTGGATGAAAGAAACAGGGCTCCACATGGCAGCACACTCTGGAAATCCCATGGCAGTCAAACTGCTGATACAGTATGGAACACAACTTGAAGCACGAACAAACAATGGGGACACGGCTCTTATACTGGCATGTAAGGAACGTGATCGTGCAGAGTGTGTCAGGATTCTTCTAGAAAACGGAGCTTTTCCCAATGTAAAAAATGTAGACAGGTGCAATCCCCTGAAGTCTGTGAAACGAAGAGCAATTATAGGGAAAATATTCAATGATACAAAAGCTCAAGAGATAATGGAAATGCTCTTGCAATATGGGGCCACTGAGGAAGACAAGATCGACCAAAAGGAGATAGATCTCATGATGGCCTGTGGAGGCACTGGATATGTTAGGTCAGTCTTAAGTTTACAAGAACACGGTATTTCGCCAAATGTAAAGACCCCAAGAGGTCAAACTGCTCTTCACATAGCTGCTGATACAGGCGATGTTGAATCACTGAAACGACTTGTACAATATGGAGCAGATGTGAACATTATGGACGACGCTGATACGACGCCACTGATGTTGGCCTGTTCTAATGTTAATGTGGACATTGTAAAGTTTCTGTTAGAAAATAAAGCTTTACCCAATGTGACAGACATCAGGGGCGAAACAGCTCTTCACCATTTAATGGGGTCCAATCTTTCATACAAGTCATCCCAGTGGGCGTCCAGGATATTTCACTGGTCATCCCCGGAGAAAAAAAATACAGCTCTCCCCGAAGATTACTTTCATCATAGTTGTGAGATAGTTAAGTTGCTTGTACAACACAGGGCAGATCTGGAGGCCAGAACATCAGGGGGAGAAACGCCTTTTCTCACTGCTGCACGAATAGGGAACCGCCACGTTATTGAACTTCTCCATGATCTGGGAGTTGACGTCTGTGCAGAGGATGACTATCGACAAAATGCTGTCAATAAATATTTGCTAAAAGGTTCCTCAAACAGTGACCCTGAAATACTTCAGTACTTGATAGACAAAGGTGTGTCAGTAAATCGCAGGGACAGAGATGACTGCACTCTACTCATGAATGAGACAATTTATGAATCACATGGTGTGAAAATATTAGACTGTTTAATAAAGGCTGGAGCAGATGTCCACGCTGTTACGATTCAGAGAACAGACAGAGGTAGAATGGCATTCACAGCTTTTTCCTATTTGTTGTTAAACGGTGTAAGGAGATATGACTATGCAGAGAGACTGGCCAAATGTGGTGCTGTCAATAGTTTACCGCAACGATTTAATAGTTCCCTACATAAATTGATCGACTTGGGTAACTTTGATGCAATCCCTTTATTGTTAACAAATGGCATGGCACCTACCATGTCTGACTCCACTAAGCCTTTGCGGTTTGGCTATGTTGGTCCTGTCTCTCCCTTAACTGTGGCGTTAGATCGCGGACACATCATAGTGGTTAAGAACTTGTTGGGTAACTTGATGTTGTGTCCATGTGACATATACGGTCATGCATACTTCAGTCAATGGCGATCTATCTTGATCTCTAAGAATACTGAGAAGAATAATGCCATTGTGACAATGATGGATGAGTTCTACTCCCAGCCCAAGTCTCTGTTTCAGCTGAGCTTTGTCACTGTTTCCCATGCTCTAAGCGGAGTACCAGGAAGAGTGGACCGAGTCAACAGTTTGCCTCTGCCATCAAAAATTAAAGACACACTGTTGTTCAAGAACATTAATGAACCTATCTGTAGCTGGTCAACTTTGAAATGGTACTTTGAGCGAAAATACTGACAAGTTCTCGTGCATCCATTTCCGTGACATTTTGTATGTGATATTTTCTTTGAAAAGAACAAAGTTCTGATTCTGTTTATCTCAAAGTTAGAAATCATCACGATTGTAAAATCCCTTGTTTGTGCTTAACTGAAAAACCACGAACTCTGATGCAATGTTCAGGAAAATAGCACATTTTACAGTAAACGACAAAATCGAATATGTTTTTTCATGTAAAGGTGTAGCCATTCACTTTAGGTGACATTTCCAGATCCCTTCTAAAATTTGACTGTTTGAAGCTGCTTAATAATAACTCCTTTTTATTTATTTTTTTATATTATATGACAATCTCTCAAAACCATATAAAGACCATGAAAAACATGACACAAACTCCAATTCATTTATGTTACAGTTTTTTAAGGTTTGTCTTTTAATCACGTTATCAATGTTTTATGTCATGTAACTATGATCAAGTTCTATGACCATGCTGGGTTAATTTGATGATCCTGTTGTTTGAAAGAATCAAAGATAATTTATTATTATCATTATCTTTTTTTAAAATGTGTCAATTTTCTGCATCAGTTTGTCCTTGGGTTTAGTTATGCGCATTTTGTGAATTTAATCAATGTCTAACTGTACTACAAAGACACTATTGTACCGGTGCGATAGGACGGTTACATGTGCAAAGAAACTTACCTCAGTGTGATGACCAGCTTCTCTTCAGCGATAATGGAATTTCTACAGTTCGTCCATCCTGGCGAAATTTACCGCTCTATCATGGACAACTACTCATAAAACGAAGATTGTAACCCTTGTGTATCATTGAAAAAAACATTATATCATAAAAATTCAGGAAATACAATATGATATTCTCCTTCAGTTTCGAGTGTTGTGCATATTAGTAGTACATACATTGAGCGCGATTTAAACTGTTGTCTACGATAGCTTTGTCACAACCATCAAATAAACTCTCTAAATATGTGTATATATCAGTCATATGACTCAGGAATTTTCGCTCACACGCTAATTTGTGTACATGCTATGCGCGTAACAGACACGTTTTGATCAATGACATGCATTCAGATATGTCACACCACATAAATAAAACCAGATGTGGCCGATTTTGATTCGGTCATGTGACCAATCACGAAGTACCTCAAGAACCGAGCCCTAGAAGTTCATATTCCACAGATACATTGGGATACGACCCAAATTTATATGTAGGGAGGCTTATGATAATTCTCAAGTGGAAGTTGCTGTAACCACAAACAAAAAGGTAAACAGTCCAGATATTGTTAGCAGAATACGTTTTATTATAATAATCTGATATGGACAGAGTATAGACGTCTTAACTTCACAGTCATTTCTAGTAGGCCAACTGGTGTAAACGAAATGTGTGGCCCTCTGTCGTCTTGTCATCCTGTAAATATTTCTCATTTCTTTTCATCCCCTCATTTTTTTTTCTTATTTAGTTGTTTGTTTCATGTGTATGAAACGTATCACGTCAGATTTTGTCAAATTTTCTTCTACCCAAAGACGCAGAATTAATATATTTACTCAAAATCACTTGTACCTCACACTTGCTTCCTTCCTCCCGCCCTTGATCGTAAAATTCCAATGATTTGAAAATTTTAACAATATTCGTGTAAACAGAAGCGGAAAAGTTCAGCTCTGATGAGAATAGCATTGAGAGATAGATAGGGCGATATCTTGTTTGCCCGATTGTACAGATCTGGTCATCATTGAAATCTTATCCTTACTTAGAAGTTCAGAGTGGATATTAGTTTGTAGGATTTATTTCTGGATAGGGGAGAGAGGTAGATCTATAGGCAGTCTGTTGATGAATATTGTCACCAGGCCTCATGCCAGTCCCCAGTCCCCATGTCAAATGACATCCTTCTGTTAGGTAATAAAATTCATAATTAATAATTATTGTTACATTGGATGCATAAGCCAGTCCTTTGCTCTGTCAGCATTTGCTTCATCATAACACTGAGATATTTTTTGCTTTGACAATCACTGTCACTATAGAGTCTTATAATAATAATAATAATAATAATAATAATAATAATAATAATAATAATAATAATAACAATAAAGAGCATTTATAAAGCGCTTATCCCTGTAGAGTGTACAACTTCTAATGTTACATTGTTGCGTGTATCAGTAAAACCACTTAGTTATTTAATTTTCTCTCAAATCTTTAAGATTTTAAAAGAACAGTATTTTTAATATTGAATAATGTTATTTACATTTCATATTTTTGTGAAAGCTCATAATTATCACTGTTTTATTTCTGAAACTTGTAGTCTCTTTTTCTGTCATCAATATAAATAATATTTTTCTTGGTGTTTTACAACAAACTCTGTCACAAATCGTGACTGGGAAGATGTTCAACGAGTCTGTAAAATTGAGTGTTTACTGTCTGATGTAATCGAACGATTAGAAATGACCTATACTATGCAGTGTTGTATTTTTTCTTGACATGACATTGCGTGATTTGTATTCGATTTAAGGTTTCCTTTTTTTTTTTCTCTGTATAGCAGAGCTTTCTGTATCTATCGTCACCCCAATTCTCTGATCGATCCACTAACTACTTATAATTATTGTCGTCGTTATTGTTCTGGCACTCAGATTCGATAAATGTCTGGCACCCAGTCAAAATGAGACTATGTCGATTTTTCACCATGTAGGGTTTTTGGTATCACGTGAAAGCTTATTTCATACCCTTTAAGGTGGTGAAAAAAGTTTTGAGCCAGCTTTATTCTTAGAGATAATGCAGTTTAAAGAGACAAGGGGGGGACTCCCCAGCTGTGACCGAAACTCCGAGAAAATCGAGTTTAAATGAACGGTCGAACGCAAAAATCTACATACCTACCTCACAACCCCCCCCCCCCCCCCCCCATTTTAATG
Source organism: Peronia peronii (assembly GCA_039654565.1). Lineage (NCBI taxonomy): Eukaryota > Metazoa > Mollusca > Gastropoda > Systellommatophora > Onchidiidae > Peronia > Peronia peronii. The sequence goes on from JBCEWB010095221.1 coordinate 8,509, forward strand.
ATGAAATATTTATAAATCGAGGGTAAGACCGATACTGTTTTGTCCAGAAATGAATGCACTTTCAATTTCTGCAATAAAAAAAATCGGTATCTGACCCGCCTCATCACACTCAAAGCCGAATTTCTCTGTTATAGCCCAGAGACTTACGTCTCCTTTCGACTGGACGCGAGACAAATGTTTTACTGCTGTATCTTTGTATGTCTGCTGTAGCCAGTCTACTTAGGATTTTATTCTCTGAATTTGTTATCCCACATTTTATTTCCTTGTCAATGGGAGATCGTTGTGCTGTCCTATTACTTCCCTTTACCAGACACAAGAGGGACTGGACAAATAGTGTAAAGAGGAAAAACAATCACTTCTGCATTTTTTACTTGAGGCATACACTTTGAAAAATTCCAAAAAGTTATGATGTAAAGAGAATGGTTCTCCTTATTGTTATAACTTTATCATTTTTTTTTTGCCCTCACTCTTTCGAATGACAATGTGTAAAGGGATTTTTTTCTTCTTTACAATGTTTGCTATAGACATCTTTGGCTGGGAAAGGGAAGTAATTCGCTGGTCAAAATCATCTCCCTTTACACGAGTCCCTCTTTAGGGAGGGGCAGATAATCTGCGAAACGATCTCCCATTTAATCAATCTTTCATTATCTGTATCATTATCATCACTATTATCATTATATTATTAGTATTATTATACTATGCTTCATCCTTAACTTTTTTTTTTTTTGGTCCTTGCAATATAGCACATAGTTGTTATTTCCCGAAAGTTCTGTGTTGTTACAAATATGTCTAGCCTGTTATGTATGCATGCATTACTGTCTTCTTTTTTGCTTCTTTGCTAGTATTGGTCTATCAATACCTTGATCAGTCAAGTAATTTCTATTGTTTCTTAAAATTTAACACATTATGAATTCGCCGATTAAAGTTTAACCAGCAGAGCACTTGTTACAGTGACGATGTAAAAAAATTACCATTTGCGTCTACAGACAGAAGGTCAGCCGGACTATTGCGCATGCGTATGATGTCATACCTCACGAACTATAGGGTTAGGGTAGGATTAGGCTTAGGGTCAGGATTAAGGTATATGTAATAACAATAACTTATTTAGATCAATCTAAATCTAGATCTTTGCATAAAAAACAAAACAAAACAAAAATGTCATGTTTGATCCTTTTTCCCATGTAAACACAGCTGATTGTCATTTCCACGCATGCGCATTAGACTAGCTGACTTTCTGTCTGGAGACGCATGTAAAATTACCTATTATGACGTTTGTTACATTTTATCTAAACCTTCCACCCTAGGCCTCTCCTTCACCAAGTGATAAAACTACCAGCCCGAAGTTGTCTGTGTAGTCAGTAACACTGGCCTCATATGTTTATTGAGTTGAATGTGATAGTGCACGGTGAACAACTTGTGGCTACATGTATTTCTCTTGCGCCCAGGGCAAAGGAGTCGGAAGTCGCGACGGACAATTACGAATTACGGCCGTTCTTAACTGTTTTCCGACTCAGATGTCAAAGTTTTCTTTTTTTTTTTGGGGGGGGGGGGGGTTGAAAAAAGCTTTTACTTTCATTTTGAGAAAAAATAAAAAAAAAAAAAAAAGAAAAATGTTGGTACCTGAGTCGGAAAATAGTTAAAAACGGCCATAAGTCGTAATTGACCAGCGCGACCTGAACTCATTTGCTCTGGGCAGGAAGGCATTTTTGTTTACGGTTTGGCTTGAGGTGAAACGCTATCACTATTATGATGCAATAACTCGAAGCCAATGGTTCCTTTTTAGCCACAGATTTTAACAGAAGCAACATCAGCCAGGGCTTAATGCTACAGATGATGTATTTTTTTTTTAGGCTGCGATCTTTCTGTGACGAAACATTTTAAACTAGGTCATTGAGGAGAGGTGGAGCGGGAATTGAGATATTTAACACAATCTGTGGAAGAAAACCGAAACATGTGTCCAGATCTAGTCTGCTATAGATATACATTTTTTCCAGTGTGATTTTGTCAGTCATTTTATATATCCATTATAATCATGCTAAATTTCATGCATAAATGGTATCACTAAACCCATCAATGTGGAATAAAAGAGGCGACTGGCGTGTCGAATGTGCAAAAATATACAGCCATCTTTTGAAGATAATTTTCTCAGGAGGAGGAAGTGTTTTCAATTTAGCGGAACTTTGCAAAGGCTGAATAGATCTGATCGATGTTAAGTTTCAATTTAAAGATGAAACGTAGCACTTTGTAACTAATAATAGCCATCGAAATGCGATTTATTTTGAGATTTGTGGTGCCGCCTTACAAATACAGGCCTGCAACTGGTATAAGTACCAGTGTAATTGTACATTGATTCCAATTTCTTTTATTATGTTTTTAAAAATGTTTAAATAATATAAACTAACAACTACGAGTATCACATGTGTTATGTTGTTCAAGGTTTTATTTCCTTTATTCTCTAACGTGAAGTCATAATCTGTTATAACAGCTCCGGGAAGTCACTGGAAGCTCCTTCATATGTAAACCAATCCGTCGTTTTATTTTTTTTTTTTTTCTGATTTTATAAAAATTTTCAGTGATGAGACTTCAGATAGTCCTAGCTAGTTCTGTTCATCTTCATAAATAACGAGTCAATTCGCGAGGGAATGGATGGCAGACATGTTTAACTCAACAAGAACTGGAGCTATAGACCTCTGACAATCAACAGCATTATATGGTAATACGTCAGGGAAATTTTATTCTATATCAAATCACATGTAATTCTATTGTAAGTATTTTTAGTGGTGGCCATCAATATATTTTTACTTTATTCTGTTTGGACGTAGAGTCTGCACTACGAACCTTCCCTGTAACCAAGTACTTTGTCAGGATGTCATTATTACGATTGTTTTGATTATCATTTACCTTTTTCTTCTTTGTTTACCCTCTCCTCCTCCCCAGGATCATCATCGTCTTCCACTTCCCAGTCTTATTCTTATTTTTAGTGGTACTTTTAGAGGTAATCATTTTTTTAAAAAAATCAATACCAGAAAGAAAAACAAACTGTGCCAACCATTTAGTGAGAGGCATAGAAAAATCCTTTTGATAATAAACAATGTTATGTCACAGGTGACAAATGCCCTCTGTGTGAGATATTTTACTGTTGAGTTCAAAGTTTCATTAACGTTGAAACAACAACAATAACAACAACAATAGCAACAACAACAACAAAACAATGTCCTGTGTCCCCCAGCAGCAAGAGAAATAAAAATTTAAACATTTTTGTCACGTTCTTTCTTTTCTCTGTCTTTTTTTTTTAAAGAAGGAATAAAAACGTTAAATATTTGTTCTTTATTTCTTTTCTTAGAATTCAAAGTGTAAAGAAAATAAAGACTAAATCGGCATAAACTCAGCTGTAGCTTAATTAAAACATTTTTTCTAATATATACTCAGTATGAATTGAATAAAAATGTATCTCTATAAATATCTGTTGTTCACTGTGTCATTTCTGTGGTTTTCTATGATGTGTAAACTGTTATTTACGTAGGGTGCCTTGATGCTTGGCTGGTAAGGGGCACGCAGTGACTCTGTGGTTTGGCGTCTGCTCACGTAAAAAACGAGCTGGGATCGACTCGCGGATTCTGCATCGGGGGATGGAAGGACACAAAGATCGAAAACCCGCATTTTTTCAGTGACTCATCGGTCCCCTGACTTCCAGTGGGTAGGAAAGCCCGACATCTATCCTTCTCGGATAAGGGCGAATATATTTCGGAAGTCCCATGTGTACGTTACGCACGTTAAAGAACCCTTGACAGTTCAAAATCGATGAAAGAGTAG
>JBCEWB010095232.1:0-12321 GCA_039654565.1 Peronia peronii
CCTCTTTCCCCTCCGCCCCCCCCCCATCCTTACCCCCCGCCCCATCTGTCTACAAGGGGTACATGTCATGCAATCGCCAATTCCTGACATCTGAGAAGTTAGGCAGGGATAGAAAAGAAAACCAACTGGACCCAGTGTTAATCAAAGTGATTGGTTATTTTCAAACTGGAATGACAGGTTTTCTCCATGCTTAATTAATGAAGGGCATTATGTTTCCACGTGTAATTTCGCTTAGATGAATCTATGTTATGATCGTCCTTGGCAAGTCATATCCTAGTCCTAGACTGACCAAAGCTTTAATTCATTCGATATCAGAAATTCACATTAACGTATCAGGAATAGGACCCAAATGCATATGAACAACCAATTTCACCATTTCCATGATTCAAGATGATGATTATGAAAATGAAAAGAAAAAGGACAGGCCGTCTCAACCATTCTATACTATAAAGTTCTGCCACTAATTCACCTTGGGAAATTTGTTACTATTTATGAAATTCGAAAATATCTTTAAGAAAATGCTCAGTAAGCGACCAAAAATGATTGCCGTCGCATTGTAAGAGAGTGAGAAATGTAACATTTGGCTGTACGTGCAAGATCATTCCATAAAAATGTTATTTGAGAAACCACCGTTTCAATAATAATAATAATAATAATAATAATAATAATAATAAGGTGTGTGACAATATAATTTATCACCCTGGCAGGTCACACTTGATTTATTCCTGACCTCTAAGACTTATTGCACTATCTCGTCTACAGATGTCACCAGGCTAGTAATACAGATTTGACAGATACACCTTGTTCATACTTCAAATATACAACCCGAAATCTGAATGAAAATTATAAAAAAAAAAAAAAAAAAAAAAAGTCAAATCAGATAATACCAAAGGGTAGATATGTCACTGGTTTTATGTTATCGAATAAATCACCTCTCTTGTGACTGACATAAAAACATATCACAGGAATGGTTTAATAAAACCGCATGACAATCTGAGATTTCTTGATATATGCATTGCAGGCAGACTAAACAGCAGTTGTTGTTTTTTTAACTATTCAGAAGATACCGTAGGAATCAAGACAAGTTTGATGAAAGTTGTATGAGTGTAGAAAATTATTTTTTTCAGGCTAGAATGACACAATAACGAACTTCATAAGCACGAACTAATATTCAAAGTGATGTGAGTAATCGTTCACAGTTAAAAACTTGCTGTTGAACTGATCGCCCTCTTGACCCATCTGTACTTAAAACACGGTATGAAAGGAATTGATTATTCGACTACTTGCCTGAAACATCAATACCGATGAATAGATAGAGCGATAACATTCCCAGTTATAATATAGGAACACCGCCCTGTTTGTTGTCTGACCATTTGTTTGCTTTTTTTGCTCACAGAATTTCAGTTCAACGGTCAATACAGACTCTTTGCTTTGTTACTTGGAAAGAAATAGATTATTGGTCTATTTGCCTGAAATATCAATGCCGGCTAATACAACGATAACATTCCAAGTTATAACCTGAACACGGTCTTATTTGTTGTCTCTTAAAACTGTTTGTTTTCATCATAGAATTTAATTTTCCTGAGATTCCTCTATATGTAACTTTATCAAAGTGGCAGGTAAATCCAGCACACTGAAGCTGAGTGTATCAACTTCTATCAGATCGGATTCCTTGAAAGCCATTCTGTGAGCAAAGCCAGCACAAACTGTGGATTGCCTGTGAATCCATTCCCGCCACAGTCATAAATCAATGACCAGACACTAGCGGTTCATGTTTTTTAGCCCCTTGCATCTATCTTCGTAATAAATGGTTTATTTATGCAGCGTGACTCATTAAAAATCCGGAGCTTGTGCGCTGCGACAAGATATCATCGGATGCCGGAGATTATAAGAAAAAGCCAAATGGAAAGAAAACACGGGCATTGAATCGCTTCACACGGGGGAAACAGATGGCAGATTCACTCCCGATGATGATCTTCTTAATGAAACACAGCAAAGAGAGATTTATATCGTTCCGTGGCATCGGCCAATGTTGGCATCTCCTGGGTGTTGGGTGGACAAGGGACAAGAGAAGATATGCTATGATTTCTGGGGGTCTATTATTATTCCGGTGTCTGCCATGTCAATATAAGCCCCACAGACAAATTGTTTTTTGCCGGAGTTTCTATCTAGAGAAGATGTTTGCACACAGGACCTGACAATGCGAAGTTTAGCTATACGTGGGTCAATGGAAAGCTTTGTATCAGCTGTTCTCTGTTGCTCACTCTTGACAGGCTATGGTCCTTCATTCTATCAGTAGAGAGAGAGAAAGAGAGAAAGAAGGGGAGGGAGAGAGAGGAGAAGAGAAAGAAAGAATAAATAGATGATAAATTAATACATTAAAATAAAGAATAGACAAACAAATAAATGAACAAATAAATACATAAAATAAATACATGTAAATAAATAAAGAAAAAAATGCATGTAAATAAGTAAATATGTTGCTGTTATCTTTATTCCCCATCGGTCACTTGTGTTTTCTTTGTTTTCACTTAATAAGCCCAATTGATCGCAAGGCCCAGCCTCTTGGGGTTAGTATAAAGGATCCTTTGACGAGCGAAAGGTTTTTATTGGCGCTTTGAAAGATTAACCGTAGGACCACCTTGCCTGAGTGTTAGAATTCTTGATTTTGTTTTCACCCACTGATTCATAACATAATATGATCGAAATCTGGATGTCCTAATCACTGATTTTAAGAGATGCCATTGCCACAGGGATAATAATTATTGCTAAAATCATTGTTTCCGATTATAGGCCGTCGCTGAGTGGGCTGACAGGATAGATCGGGAGGGGGGGGGGGTGGAGGGGAAGAGGAGATGAAGTAAGTGCCATTTATGGACAACAACGTATACAGGGAGAGCAAATGGACAACTCATGGTCTTTGACACTTGCAGCGTTGTACCCGCCTTCTAAAAATAGAACACTCACTGATGTTTGTTGCCCGCTCCACCATGACCTCCGAGAGTAATTGTCACCGGTCCCGTGCATTTTTTATGTCAATGGTAGTGAACAGTTTGGAGTGTTTGTGCCCCCTACTAAAATTAGGCGAGGATTTCCAGCCGTTCGCTTAGTCGGAACAAATCTATTGAGAGCAAATCCATAAAAATATACATTCAGCAGGACTTCAGACACAGACTGCCCTCAACTCAGAGACAGGCCGATTTTGGATCATGAGGACTGTTAATGGAAACCATGAAAAAGTCCCCGACTCGCACGTGTATTACCAGGCATTGAGCACCAGCTTCTCAATCTCGTACTCACTCCCGATCGCGCCAGGTGTAACCTTTTCCTCAACCCAGAGACGTCTGTGCCTCACCTACGACTGACAGGAAGCGAAATATACACCTCTCACCCCTGTCATCCGCCGTGTGGTCGTGACAACAAACAGTTGGCCACGAAATACTGACAAATCGAGAGAGGAGAAAGGCGAGCGCAACAGGCCGTCTGTTTCCACGTCTCCGACACGAATAATGTGTACAAGAAAATACCCGATGTGTGTGTATCTTCGCACACCTTAATCGACAAGATGTCAACGTTTTTGTTGTTGTTTTTGTCTTCCTAATCGTCATTTCCTAGCGAGGGCTCTTTTTTCATTGATGGCGATGTGGAAAGAGAAACAGGTAAACACATTTTCGCCACATTTGAAGGTCGAGAGAATTGCGAGTCTCCATCTGTGAGCGGCTTCTACGGCAGAAACGTGCGAGTACGTGGGTGCGTTCTGTCTCCCAACCGCTATGCAGCTCAGCTCCGTGGCTCGGAGATCATCTTCTAAAAATGGCATGGCAGTGCTGCGCCACTTGACATTTGGGAAAACCTTCTCCAGTTCAGAGTTCAGACGTGGCTAAAGGAATAAGGAATGGCCTGGTGTGACCGAAAGAAATGTTACTTTGTCATTTATGTGAAATGACTCAGGTCTGACTGATGGCTCTAGTGTTTCTACAGCAGCAGCTGCAAAGTTCAATGCTCACTGAATTCCTTATTTATTGACGCAAACAATAAGCTTGAATGAAGGACACGACGTTTCAATGTCAAATAAAAATTAACAAAAGACGTGATAGAGTTAAATAAAATAAAAAACAGCGATAGAGTTAAAATAAAAATAAAAACACACATAATAATATAGCCAAAAAGAGGAGTGTTCGAGTCCATAACGCCATACGGTTTCCAAATGTGAAGAAAAAATGTTGAAACTTTTAAAAACAGCTAAATTTCTTCTACATTTCCGTTAGGACTGAGCTAATTATTTGTGAGGTTGTTTTGTACAGGTACAAGATGGCAAAGTGAAAGGTTTTCCTCCTGTACAAGTCAGACCTGCTGAGCGCAGTCGGAGAGAAGCGTGAGCACTATAATGCGCCTATTAGTTTGTACTCACACACTGTCAATGCTTTCATCACCACAGGAAATGAGTAGGTTCAAGATAGAACACATTATCCTTTCTGCCAATGTTTTTCTTCCCCCCGTGAGTTTTCCCCCCGAGGGGGTCAAATTTAGCGCTTTTAGTGGGAGGGTAAGGATGGGGAGAAGGGGAGGGAGAGGGGCGATTAAGGAAGGAAGGTCATGCCAGAATCGTGGCATACATGTGCACCCAGCTCTTCTCTGTTATTCCGTCTCCCCTCTTATCATGAGACTCTAAGCGCTCCTTCGTTTTTGCCCCTCAGTCCTTGGCCATCTTAAGTGTGAAGTCGGCTTAATGTCACCTAGCGCGGAGAACTCACCACGAATGCGTGCATGCGTGTGCATGGAGAGAGAGGTAGGAACAAGTGGACGCCATATGGGACAAGCTGAAGACAGAGCAGGAGGGGCACGAAGAGGGGAGGGGAGGGGAGGAGGTGGAGGAGGGAGATGCCACTTCTAGAGATGTGGACACAAAGTCCTGAGGCTACTGGAGAATTCAAGACCATGGTCTGTATGTCTGTGTGAGCACTGGTTCTTCTGGCGGGACTGACTGCCTACATTGAGAGGGACTCGGTTAAGGACAAGGGAGACGGTGCAGATGTAGTATTCTGGTTAAGAGAAGGAAGAAGAAGTTGACATCAAATGATGACATTTCTGACAAACAAAATAAACAGAGAATGGTTTAATTGTAATATTTCACAGATGCTGATGTTTCCGCTCTTCAAGTTTACCAACTTTGAAGATAATCAATTTAAAGCCTTTGACAAAGCAACTGAAATTACGTAACTCCACTCAATTTCAAATTGACCTTTCAACAGTGAGGTTAGGGAAACGTATAATAAACGTCAATAACTCAGAAGAATTCTGAAGCTGAGATGTCTGTGACACGTTGGATGGATAGGCAAAGGTAATATCCGTGAATGAACACAGACTGTATACTACGTAATAATTCCTGTGCTCTTAGTAGCTGTATGGCAAAGATTTATCGCCCTTTCTGCCCGTCTTTCTCCAGTAGAGCGACAGCCCATACCAGCTGTAATCCCGGCTTACCAAACTCCAGGCTGCGTATGTTTTAGTTATCGGAACAGGACATGATAGATCACAAATGCATATGCATAAATAACCGGATAAAGATTTGGAATGTCTGAGAACTGTGAAAGCTTGCATCAGAAATAACACCTATCCCGTCTACAGCGATATTCCGGATCCTGATAGTGACTTAAGTTCCACGGAGTCTCCCGGAACGCCTTGAAATTGCTTTGTTTTGTTTCGCTGTTTTATTTTGTTTTAACAGGGATAAATAACCAATCTCAAAGATGACGGCTTAGGACTATCGACCTATATCATGCACAAACTTCAAAAACAGCGTTATTTACGAGTACATCGAAAAAAATCATGAATGATAAACTACTAGATCTAATGTAATGCGATTACAGTTAGCAGATTTATCAGTAAACTGCAAAAGTAGAAGGTGCACCGTGTACAGGTTAAAACAGCGGTATTGCCCATGTGGTTTCTTGAGGTGAAACAGTTCTTAGCCTTAGGTTTGAACTTATACTTCATCATATCTAAGGCCCTGTTGTCATCGGCCCATTAAAATACCTTTGATAAAAACTGATAACAGATAACCTATCTCTTTGAATTGGTAGACCCTATCGTTAAACTATCATTTGAAGTGATCCAGTGACACCCTTTGATGTCCCGTGGTTTGATATGAATGTAAAAACAACGCCCTGTCGCAAACTCTAAGCTTAAAAAAACCGACTTCAGCTTGTTTGCCTCGCGATCACTGTAGATACGGAGTCACGCCAAGCCTATCGACTAACGCTTCACCCACCCATTCAACCATCTGTCGTAGGTGTCCACAGCTATTTTGCATTCCATTAATATGAATTTAGGAGTTACAATTTAAAAAAAAATGTGGCTATGACCTCCAGTTCGAGCAGTCACTGCTGGTGGGGTCAGATCGATAACTCGGGTCATTTAAACTGTCATCTATTGGCTGTGACTACTGTGACAAGCTGCCAGGGTCTCTGCCTCAGCTGCTGCCAATGACTGGCCCCTTCACGCCCAATTAGATCGGGGCTAAAACAGTTACAGTTTCACACATATCCGCCCCCAGTCAATTTGCCCATTAAAAAAAAAAAAATCCTTAAAAAAAAAAAAAAGAATTATCGTCCCTCTCTGTGGGTGGCTCGCTAGATATCTGACACTAGACAATGAATGAAATATTGACATGATTTGTCTCCATCTCGCCTCTGTGTTTAGTTTTATCCCTTGTGAATGATTGTTCTTAAGATCACCCCCTAGTCCAGTGAGCTTTTGACAGCCAAAACTGAAAAAATGCCCATGTCAGTAGTGTCACATTGTTTATGAACAGACTCAAATTCTCCTGCAAGTCGGAGTCCCTACGTTTTCCAAGATTTCTCTGTGTTGTATGTGCGTTTGTGTGTGTGCTTGTGTGTACGTAGGAAAGGAGTGTATGTATGTGTGTGTCTGTTTATTGTGTTGATGCGGGGGGAGAAAGAAAGAGAGAGAGAGAGACAGACAGAGAAGAGAGAGGGTTTTATTCTAATGAACACATTATGAACGATCAAATAAAGGCAATGCCAGGTCATGGTACGAGCTAACGTTGTTGTTCACACTCGATCAGGCAATATCTGGACCTTTCTCTGATGTTGGTGAGAGCTGGTACCGGGGGTACAGACAAACTAGCCTTTCACCTGCCTTTACTGTGACACACCGCCCTTTAGTTTCAGCGATGGCCACTGATGTCACACTAAAAGGTGTCGTAAATTAGATAAAACTATCTCTCCACAGAGTCCTTTGGTGTTCCAATCTCTCACACCGCCATTCTGACAATAGTCACCATCGGGGCACTTAATGTATTAAACAGACAACGAGGGCTAAGGACTAGTTTAGGGTTTAAACATCGAATTAACTCGCTGGTGTTACTTTACCCGAATCAAAGGAAAACAACAAAGGGTTCTCTTTAATCGTGGACAGATTAGGATTTAGGTCTGCTTTTTTTTTTTACTCTTCAACTTGACGACCGCCAAATGAAACAGATCATTTGCTTGATCTTCTTTGTTTTCATTTTTAAATGTCTTTGCCAGGGGTAGGGAACGCTGGAAGGGCAGGGGGCGGCAGACGAGGGGGATGGAGGATCATTTTCTCTCGGTCTTCGGCATGAATACTCTGGTCATAGCAATTTAAGTCCCGAAAACAAAAAGTACTTAAATCACAATAACATCTCTCATATTGTGAGCCAAGGTCGAAAAGCTCAGACTAAGAGTCAAAATTTGAGGTGTTAACCCTAGAAATGGCAGGATAAACAAACGAAACCCCCCCCCCCCAAAACAACAACAACAACAACAAATGCCGGAGTGCTAATGTCACTATGGATATTTTTATTCATGTTTATTAAGAAATGACGGTTTACTTCAAAGTTTAGTATGAAACGAGAACCTTGTTATTACCTTGTATGTTATTTGAACATTAATTTATATGCCATGTATAAAGAGCTTGTCTTTGAGCACATCAGCCTCCTGACACTTCTAGGATTAATATCCAGAACACTATAAAATGAGAAACTGGAGTAACTACAATAGTATAACCTGACCTGACAAAAACTACTTTACTTCTTTTTCGAGTTAAACTCTCTCAAAATGGACTTGAGTACTTTCATTCTAGTATCTTCAGTATTCATCCATCTCCCCCTCCTCCTGCCTCCCCCACCCTTATCTAATTGACAAGCATCGGGGCGCTCTAGTGTAGGGAGCTGATTTATGATTTTCATCACACTAATTACTTAGCTCCGCAAAACGAGCGCTCGACGAGAAAGAGAGAGAGAGAGAGACAGAATCCCATCCAGCGCTCACGACCAACTCGCAAACAACTCACAGGTTTTAATGACGAGCGCGTGTGTAATCTACATCGGGACTATCGATTCTCTGCGATTCAACGCGTTTTAAACTCAGATCAGTTGTAGTTGGGATGGCGCTGCCCTTTAATTTGTGAGCTCGCCAGGAACGAATCATCGTCGGAATCAGCTGTTGTTCTTGTATAGAAGAGAGCGATCGCTGACAGACTCAACTAAACAGCAAGGCCATTGAACAAGCTGTAAAGCAGGGAAGAAAGGATACCCATCATCTTTCCTTTAAGTTCTCTCCCCTCCTCTCTTCCCCCCTCTCCTCATATCCCTCCCCTCTCAACATATAATCCACCCATCCATCCATCCATCCATCCATCCATCCATCCATCCATCCATCCATCCATCTATCCACCACCCATCCATCCACCCATCCATCCATCCATCCACCACCCATCCATCCATCCATCCAGCCAGCCAGCCAGCCAGCCAGCCAGCCATCCATCCAACACTCCATCCATCCCTCAATCCATCCACGCATCCATCCATCCATCCATCCATCCATCCATCCAGCCAGCCAGCCAGCCATTCGTCGTGCATATCCACTGGGACGGGAGATTGCAAGGGAGGGGGTGAAGGAGGGATGAAGGTGGATTAAATGGATAGCAAATGACAGAGCAGGACATTTTAATCGCTTGTGCAGGCAGATTATGGTTACATGGGGAGGGGCCGATATAGCCCATTATCTTTTTTTGAAAAATTCATTTAATTAATCCATGAAAAAAAAAAATTATTTCATTTTGCTTTATTTTATTTTGTTTTATTGCACAGTATTGTTTTTTATTTCTATTTTCAATATATCTAGCTAAATTCAGTATCAACTGGTCGAGAGATTCTTCCTGTTCTCTCTCTCTTTCTCTCTCTCTGATAAATCAAAACCTGTCCATCACCCCCTCTCCTACCTCTCCTAATCCTTTCCCTTCTCATTTACGTCCCCCCCCCCCCCCCAGTAAAAAGGCTCTAACGGTTCACAAGGCAGTATGTTCATAAAACACGCCCCCCTGGAGTCTAAGGCCATGTTCGCATATTTGGTTCAGCATAAAACGCTTGCCCTCAACAGCCATAACATTTCAATGCTGTCAAGCCCCAGTTACTCATGCAGACTCCAACTGTCTGCCCTCTTACAAATTAGCTCGTTTTTATTTATTTATTTATTTTTTTGTTTGTTTGTTTATTCATTTATTAATTTACTTACTTATTTAGCTATTTATTTATTTAGCTATTCATCTACTCATTTCTGAATTAATGTATTCATTCATTTCTTCATTCATTCATTTCTTCATTCATTCGTTCGTTCACTCATGATTTCATTCGTTTATCTACTCATTTTGTTTATTTATTTATTCTTTATCTATTTATTGGCTGATGTGTCCATTTATATATTGGTTTATCAATTCATTTACTGTTAGAAGCTAAAAAGAACTAATTCCTTGTTATAGTAATAACAAATTAATGACCTGGATATCTATAGGTGGATAAGACAAACTTCTTCTGCTGTTTTGTATGTCCTATTTTGTGCACATTCGCTTCTCTGTTTATCAAACATTTTTGTTTGTTTGTTTTCAAAAACTTCTTGACATTCCCTTTTTCTGTTTTTTGTTTACTTCCTATACCTCGTTTTGTCCTTCCTTCTTTCTCTATCTTTTTCTCGTCCTGGCTCCCCCCTCCTTTTTTCTCTCTATCCAATATGCTAAATCGTTCTTTAATGAATCACTCACGTACAAGGTCACGTGTGTTGAGTCCTGATAATATTCTCATTATGGCTTCCATTCTTTCTGTGCCTCTCTCTCTCTTCATCTCTTCCTCATTGACCACGCTCCTTTGTTTCTCTTTACTATGCATCTATCCACCGTTCCTTAGTTCTCTCTTTTCTATACCTCTTCCTTCTTTTCTCTCTCGTTCTCTCTTTCTTTCTCTCTCTCTCTCTCTCTCCCTCTCCTATGCCCCTCCATGCTATTCGCTCTTTCGCCCTGAGCATCTCTAAAAATTGTAGGATCCCATCATTAATACCGTGGCCCCCCTCCCGTGAATGGCATTTATGGGCAAATTATTGAAGAAGGAGTTTCTGGCCCCGCAGTATCAAACTGCAGTAAAACCCAAGTTTTGTGGGTGTTATGATTTATAAAAATCAGAACTAAAATTGTCCAAAGCTGTCAAACATGGGCCCATAAACCGTTGGTTTGGACCAAAGCAAGGAAAGCTTGGGTGGTGATTCAAAAGGACCGTGCGGATTAAGCGGAATCCCGTCTACACGATTAGACAATATCCCTCGTAAATCAAAATCCTCTTATAGAAGAATAAAACTCGGGGCGCCCAATTGATGGATGACAATGTAAATCCACAGCAAAAAACGATTGAGGGGACAAAAAAATCTCTAGCGGTTAAAAACATGTGTAAGACGATCACTGGCATAAGACTCTGGATAAAAACAATACGGTTTTTGTGGATTTCTTATCAGTAATATTTTTTACAGTTTAAGACAGAATCTTGCCAGCGCGAAGATCCCTTGACAAACACGACCTCGCGGTTTGAAACAGAGTCTACTAATTATTTATTTATTTCATTTATTTATTTATTTATTTAATTATTTAATTAATTATTTATTTATTTGGATAGTGGTGTAACAATTACATAAATCTTAATAACTCGACTCCGCTGACTGCGAATTATGTCATAAGAGTCGGAAATAAATACATGATAAATTATTATCAAACGGTGGCTTTGAACTATAGAACAATTTACTCATCCACCAGGCTGTGCAAAATATTAAGTAATCCAACTCTGGAAAACAAAACAAAACAAAACAAAAAATAAAAAACTAAACAAAAACAACAATAACAAAAATAAGTAAATAAATAGAAATACTGAAGTTCCCGCACTGACGGCGGAAATATCTGGACAACAAACCAATCCACCAACCAACCCACCATTGCTGGTCTATTCTCTCTCTCTCTCTCTCTCTCTCCCAGCTGTGTTTGACAGAGCCAGCTAAGCAAAAGACTTGTAATGGTAAATCATCGAGGCACTGCTCACTCAAAGTTACAGCGGCTTCCGTGCGTGAGTACTGTATCATTCTCACGCCTCTCCGACCATTAGCCGTGCGTTTAAAGGCACTTACACCGCCCCAACAACCAAAATGCGGCCGCTCTAAGTATCCCCCTGTAGAGTGTATATCCCAAACCTCGTATCTCACATCTTTGTACAAAACTAAAAAAAAAAAAAAAAAAAGAAAGAAAGAAAGAAAGAAAGAAAAAAGAGTAACTTTCTGGCTGTCTCCCTACCTGTCTATTTATCGGTCTGTCTGTGTACCTGTCTGTTTGTATGTATGTATGTCTCTCTATCTGTCTGTCTCTCTGTTTGTCCGTCCGTCCGTCTATCTTCTTTCTATTAGACAATGGTTATTGTTTCTCCCTTCCGTGTAGCTCATACCTTTCTCTTGAAATTTCACAAGTAGCAAATCTTTTTTCTCCTTCCTTCTTGTGCGTATCTATGCCTTTTCTTTCTCTCTATCTCATATTAGACTAAAAGGCGCAGGGCTCACATAGTGAATGAACATTTTCAGTTTTAAATCAAATGTACATTATTAAAGACTGATATCTATTATACGTTATGACATTTATTTGCCTACAGTAGATGGAGGTAATCACAGATTTGATGTGAAATTTTATAATGCTGAAAAGAGCCGACAGTGAAAATTGTTTTCAAGGTTTTTCCTTCAATTTGACAACAGTTCTACATAATATGACGGGTTTTTCCACTGCATCAGACATATTACAGAATCTGGTGCACTCCGGAACCCGTGGTTTTCTCGACATTTAATAGTTCTGCTTTCGGCATAACTGCAGCGAGACATAAATTTTGCCTACAAGAGAATCTCAAGTATGTATGTATGTATGTATGTGTGTGTGTGTGTATGTATGTATGTATGTATGTATGTATGTATGTATGTATGTATG
>JBCEWB010095274.1:0-12320 GCA_039654565.1 Peronia peronii
TGCTGCTGCTGCTGCTGCTGCTGCTGCTGCTGCTGCTGCTGCTGTTGTTGTTGTTGTTGTTGTTGTTGTTGTTGTTTCTTCTTCCATACCACATTTTAAGAGTAGGCTCATGCATCTGAAGTTTGCCTATCTTTTTGTTGCTTATAAGTCATCTATCTATTCGTCTTCCTTTTTCAAACAAGCCCCTCCTTGATTCTCGCCCTCCCCCTCCCCTTTGCACCCTTCCTCCACTGACGGTACTACCCACTCTCTCTCGGAATCTCATTTGTCGCATTCTCCGTGTGCAAATTAAATTTTAATTTAAACTATGAAAATAAGAGCCCAGTTACTGATGAGTGACAAAAATATCATCAAACTAATAATTCAGTTTCATATCGAGAACACCGGGGATAGGGTTCCACCAGAATATATCATATTACAGCTCCTGCCCACTGTGACAAACTACATGATATATTAGTTATTAGCATTATCGTAGCGTGCTGTGCACTGTGTTGGATGCTGATGTGTGGGCTCTGCCACAGTAAGTGATTTACTATGCATAAAGTTGATGCTGGGCTATGAGAAGTATATGAGTGTAGATCGATGCTGTATTAGTGAATATGTTGAGGAAAATAACAGATAAGCACTTTTATATCTGTGTTAGCAGTCAATGTTTCTGTGAGCAGACAATCGTGTGTTAAAATTAATTCATTGTGAGATAGGAATCGTTACAATTAAGACATATGCACGAAGACATAAGCTATAAAACAAAGCAGAAGCACGAAGATATAGCAAAATTAGAATTCAATGGCCTTAATGGCAAAGCCACAGAAAAATTGTCTCCTCACTTCACTGGCACTACAAGAGCACAACAATGCGGGATGAAGACTACCTACATTAAAATTTTATACTGTTGTTTTGATCATCGAAGTAGCTAGATCTATCTACTTTCTCTGTATCTTTATCTGATTGTTTTTCGACTTATGTTTCTGTGCATCTGTCTCCTTCATTATATCATGTAAACCCGTCCGGTAGAAAACATAATTATTATTATAGTACACGTAATAAATAAGGACAATTATTTTTTTAATTCTTAAAAATTTGAGTCAACATTCCAAAATTTAACTTCCGGAAAATCCTACTTTCACTTTTGCCAACGTTTAGTTTGTACCTTGGTTCCCGTTTCGAAGGTTAGTTTTTTTTTTTTTGGCATGCAGTCGATCGTCTTGAGAGAAGCTGAATCTGACCTTTGCCTTTGAAAACCGTGCATGGTATTGTTTATATCTTTGAATAAGACATGATCACCGTTATATCTATGCAGATCTAGACTAGAGCTAGAATTTAGATCTAGATCTGTATTCTTGACCAATGTGCTTTAATATCTCTAGATCTCTGTTCAGAATGTTACTGTAACTCATTCAGTCTTTAATGCGACTGAAACTCCATTGATTAGAAAACCTACCCTTAATTCATTGCAGAACACCTCTGATTGTTGGGGATTGGAGTAGTCCTGACATTTTGATTAGATTAACAATTGCACCAAGATCTAGAGTCTAATAATCTCTTCGCTTTTAATATTTTTTATTCATATCAAATGAAGAAACCATTTGATTAGTAGGCGAACAATATGGGTTTACATCACAGATCAAAGTAAATATATTCTTTTTTTTTTTTTTCTACTCCAGGTGTAACCTTGAGAATCACTTTGAACACACACTGACACAGCCTTTTCCTGACATCCTTTTGTTGTAGAGTTGTAAATTTTATGGACATAAAGTAAAAGCAACAATATTTTGAGACAGGAACGAGTTTGTATTTATATGCTGCTGTTGTTGGAAGAAAGACAGAAAATCATTTATCAGTTCTGAAAGCAAAATCCAAATATTTATTACCAGATCAGTCGTTATTGATCTTAGTTTTCACTGTTACTGACTCACCTAGAACTTTTTCATGCAAATCTAACCATATTCACGACTGCTGCATGTGTAATGTAAGTGGGATTCACCAGGTCTAAATGGAAACATTTTCTTGTTCTTCCCAATGCAGCCATTAACAGTCTGATTATGGCATGTTGATACTCACTCACCATCAGCAAAGGAGATACACTAACTGCCCCACTGAAAGGAAGAATCGCCAAATCCAAGATATCATCATGAGACTGATGTGAAATAAATTTACAACAGATTTCCTGTGTATTGGCTGCAGCATCATTCAACAATGGAAAATTATGCCTAATAAATCAGTATAGCTCTCTTTCCAAAAACGTTAGTTGTTTTTTTTTTTCAGCAAAAATGAGCACACTGCTGTCAAGATATTACCTGTATTCACATCTTTGTGGATCCAGTGCCCTATGTACCCAGTCAAGAAGAATATGGAAGCATGTTAGGAGAATGTATGCATCTTTAGTGAATGATGCCACATCATCTCCCACTTCTTCTGAACCTGGTAAAAATCCTGGTCATCAACAAAAAGGAAAATCCATGTACAGAAATGCTCGTGTATCAACACTTGAGTCTGGGAAGTTATTGAAAAATGTTCAAAATCCTGAGATGATACATGAACTGTTCGCTGGACTCATTGCACAAGACAGAGCCAGTCTTGCAAAGGCCATAACTTTAGTTGAATCAACCCATGCAGAGAAACTAAAGCAATCTCAACTTCTCCTGACTAAAGTGTTGGCTCATTTGAAAGAGATTAATGCAAGAAAGCTTAAGGGTCCAGTGTCTTTCAGAATAGGTAAGTTAAATTTTTATCCCCTCTCAAATGAATGAATCAGTTGTGCATTTCATCCTGTCTGCTTTTTTTTTTTTTAAACTCAAGATCAGATTTTAATATCAGCGGAATGTTGAAGCCTTTATAATTTTTTTAGAGTTTTTTTTTTCAGTGTTAACATGAAAAATAAGCAGGAATGTGAAATTTCCTGATTATTTCACATTTTTTTAAGCATAGAGTATATGTTTTCATGTTAATTTCATGTTAAATTATTTTGCTATTCCATTTACCAGCAATACACATCCAATCTATATCTTGTAAGGAATATTGTCTGTTGATTATGTCCATCTTGCATTTCTGTGTAGATCATGTGTGACAGAAATCATAAATTGTTTCAAAATTGCATTTTTTGTTATTTATGTATTTGATGAAAAAAGAAAAAAGGAACTATTTAAATTCATTTAATATTTTTAATGTTCGATTTGCTTGTTGTCCATTTTTAAGAGAGGTGTGGAATTATATCATGTTATGACTGCATGTATTTGTCTGCAGTTTATAGTTGTGTTGCCAACCTCTCACATAAAAGGATCTCTCTTTTATTTCCCTTCTGTGGCAAAATTTTAAAAAGAATGTTAATTTGTCGTTTTATGAGTAATTTGTCAGTTAGTGTATGACCACAATTCTTCTCAATCAGGTCTGTCAGGACCTCCAGGGGCAGGGAAGAGTACATTTATAGAAGCATTTGGAAAATACTTGACAGGCAAAGGACATAGAGTAGCTGTGTTAGCCGTAGATCCATCATCATCAACAACAGGAGGTAGGATCTCTGATGAAGATCAAGATTAGCTTTGTAATTCTTAGAATGTGTGTGATTTAAAAGAAGGCATCAGTGCAGAAAGTTTCAGCTCAATGAATTTCAGTTTACCTTTTGTAAATTAGTTCATATAGTTCTCAGTGGATACAGTAAAATTTCAGTATTGACCAACTTACATAATTTCTGTGACGGGCTAGAGGTATTATTATTGGATTGAATGTTATTATTAGTTATCAAATTTTTGTTGCCTGAGCAGTGACAATATATTATGTGTGCCCATTTCTGCTTTGTTTGCCGATATGTTCTGAAATGGGATCTTGTTTGGCTGATGTGATTCAGTGGTATGGAGAACAATTTGTGAAATAGTGTAGATCATCACTTTAATATTCATTTATGACTGTGAAGTTCAAATCTTAAAGAATTATGTCTAATTGTAGATTTTAGATTATTACATCTATAGTACATAGAGTGAAAAAAAACTAGAAATCCTTTCATACCTTCTACAGGTTCCTTATTGGGAGATAAAACTCGGATGCCTGAGTTGTCCAGAGACATGTCTGCTTTCATCCGGCCCTCCCCTTCCAGCGGCACACTTGGCGGAGTCACGAGGACAACTAATGAAGCAATAGTTCTTTCTGAAGGTGCAGGCTTCGATGTTATTCTGGTGGAAACTGTAGGTAAGACATATATAACAGTTATATCATGTTTGTAGAGGATGACGTAGCGGGAAGAATCACACAATATTGTGTTCTGTGTCAAGCTTTGGAAATAACAGATCTCTGTGTTTGTTTTTCCTTCATGATTTTATCTTCAAAATTTAGAAAAAAAAGCTTGAAATTTTCAGTTTGTGCTGATATGGACTAGAAAACTAGGCTCACAGTTCACCTCAAACTTAAGAACACTATTCAGAGGCTATCCATGTATTATATACTGCAAAGTCTCTTGCTGTTTATATGTTGATTCACTGCATGCTAATGAGACCTAAATAAGAAAACATGTTTAATGTTACCTGTCTTAAGGGAAATCGATTCCAGCAATTTTTCTCTTATGTTTTTTATTTTTGCTTGTTTTTTTCTTGTTGAGAATTTAGACTAAATGGCAAATGAAAACAAAGCACGTTATACAATCAAAAGAAATAGTCTTAAATGTGCTTTACAAAAAAAGTAATGCTCAAATACATAGCTGTAACAGGCAAAATCTGTGCCATGAAAAAGCTTAGTATGTTTTACCCCTTGTCCTGTACCAGGTGTGGGCCAGTCTGAGTTTGCAGTGGCTGATATGGTGGACATGTTCTGTCTGTTGATACCACCTGCAGGAGGAGATGAGTTGCAAGGTAGGATTTCCCTTCCCATAGCAAACCATTCCAACTGGCTTGTATGAATAAGGCTGAAAAGAGTGCCAGAGATACCTCTGTCAATCCAGAAATGAAGCCTGACGTATTGGCTGTCCTTTCATATAGCAAAATGCATTTTATTTACATGTATATATATCATCACTGCATACAGGGCAAAACTTTTATGCGATTGAAATTATTTTTCACATATAATTTCAAAAAAAGTGTACTGATATTTGTAGAAAGTTGAGCAAATTTTGTTGTCTCACAGCTAAAATTCAGTGTAAAAGCCAAAATCTTAGAAGATCACTATATTTTATCTTTAAAAAAAGGGGAAAAAAAACAAACATTTTATTGACCAGCATAATTGTGGTAAAGAGCAAATGGGTCATTTTCATTAATTTTGAATTGGCTCTTTCCCCTCCCAGGCATCAAGAAAGGTATTGTAGAAGTGGCAGATCTAGTAATTGTCAACAAGAGTGATGGAGATTTACTGCCGGCTGCACACAGAATTCAGTCAGAATACACCAGTGCCCTCAAGTTTATGAGACCTCGCTCCAAAGTGTGGAGGCCAATGGTATGAACAATCAGCAACTTCCATGAAATTTTAGCTGAGGAATTTTGGAAATACAATCTAAAATGGTTAACACGAAATTTGCCGGGAATGGAAAACCTGTCATTTTATCGCTATTTTGTAATAACCAAAAAGACCACTCTAAAACAATGAACGCAACCCTTGGAAGCAGTTTCACTTATAAATCTACTTTTTCTTCAGATGTGCAACTTTTTCATTGACCTTCATCAGTTTCATAAATCAGTGGCCTTTTGAACTCCAGCGATAAACCTGTTCTCTTATGCTTTGACATGTTAAGCTTCAGTGAAATCATTACTATTACTAAACCTAGATCTAGACTAGATTTATAGTCAATTTCAAATGCCACATTGATAGCTCTTCACTGATCTCAGCATGAAACTCAAAAAGGCCTATCGCATTCTCAATAGTGCCGCTCAAGAAACACAAACATAACTGATTGGCTGACCGAATGCCTGCAGATGTGTATGATTGAAAAGACAAAAACCAATCCATCCTCAGACATTGTGGTTTTGTGTCTATAAATAGCAATGAAATCATAATAGCCTCAAACACGCACGTAATACGTGAAAACGTGAAACCCTCTCACAGGGCATCATACTTGGTTGGGGCCATGAGCGACGGGTGTGGTGTGAAGTGAGGGAGGTTAGATGCATGATTTCTACATGCTTGCACCTCAGGCCTTAAATCTATCTTTCTTGTTGTGTCATGGTGCTGGGCAGTACAGCACGTTGTGCATACTGATACTTGATGTGCACGCGAACAATTTCATTGTCTGAAGAAATTGATCCGGTACCCGAGCTTGGTCTTAGTTACACTGAATAGCAAAGAAAAGTGTGATGGGGGAAGCGAAAGATGTTCGTAGTAAAGGTTGATTTCGTATCAGCCCATAGTTTTATTTCATATTAAGGATGACAAATTACATAACAAATAACCGTTCGAAAAAATTTTTTCTTAATAACACAAGTTTTGTTTTAAGCATTTTCTTAACAACCGTTTTATAGTGTAGTCTAAACTATGAATGCAGTATGACAACCAACCAGACTGATAAAACAGATATAAAACAATTATAATGATAAAACTGTCATCAGGAAAAAATATAATTACACCATTCTAATTCTATAGATCTAGATCTGATGATTTAGAATATTTCAGTACCACATTGGTGACTGTTTATATTTTTCCAAAAGAAATGCCCAGCTAGGTATGTTCTGTGTCTTACTTTCAGGTGCTAGAAACAAGTGATTATTCCTGTTGTTGGAGGCAAATTGTGAAGCTATTTATAAATGGCCAGTAAAAGCTTCTGATTAAATTTCATCGAATTCATTAGTAAATTACACCACAGAGACATCAACACCACTGTTGAATAACAAGATAAGAAAACATTAGAAATTAGCCACATTCATTTCTGTTTGAGTCTGGCAAGTTTCAGGAAATTGAACATTGATGTCTATATGTTATGGGTAAGTAATAAATAATGCTAATCCCACCAGGTTGTGCGCATATCCTCTGTGGAGAAAAGTGGGGTGCCAGAGCTTTGGGAGACCATACAGGACTTTAGGAGTAAAACCCTGGCTGGTGGTGAACTGATGCACCGCAGAGAGAAACAACAGAAACTTTGGCTATGGAGTCACATACGAGACCACATCATGGGCAGGTTTGAGAAGGATCCACGGGTACAGCGACTGATGCCTGAAATGGAGGAGTTGGTGGTCAAAAGTCTGATCACACCGGGTCTGGCCTCGGATTTCATGATGGAATTATTCATTGGTGATGAATCGAAAAAATACAGTTCTTAATATAAAATACTCTGTTACATTACATCTCACACATGCTCAGTTTTGAAGCCCAGATGTTTACATCGAAAGCAGAAAGAGCTGTTTGTCAATGGAAGAGAGAAAAAAAAGTGACAGTAAGATACAAATTTTTGTTAGTTTAAAACAGTTTTTTTTAATGGCCATTATCTATGTACATGATAGAGCAATGCAGGTTGTTTATCATCAGATGTTGATTTCCTTGGAAAAATGATGTGAAGAATTTCAAAAGGATGAGAATGTATTTTTCTGAGGTCAGTTTTTTGCTTTATGTTCTTTAATCAGAAGAGATGCTAAAGATACCTAGGACCTTCCAGATCTAGGAGATTTTTGTGGCATTTATTCAGCATTTGTGTATGTGTTTGCTTTGTTTAATAACTTCACACTTCTCTCCCTTTACTTGTATACAGTCCCTCCACTTTTCATGAAAGAAAGTATCAAGAAGCAGATGTCTGGGCATGTAAAAGTTAGTTCTCAGGGCAGTTTATTTTTACTGGTTTAACTATAACTTGTGAATTTATTTCCCTTCCATTTGTTTCAATACTGATGGTAACCTGGTCAGAAATCATGAATGACATGTAATGTTGTGAAGTCATTCGGCTTGAGTGCCATAGAAAACATGTTGTTTATTAAGTGGTGGAAATAAAAGGTAATTGTCTATCAGATGTTGATTTAGTGCTTATTGTCTTCAAAAAATGGGTTGTGATGGCAGAACTGACATGCATGTACCAATTTCACCAATGTCCATCCTGCCTGATTCTCATGGCAGGAGTGAGTTTTGTGGCTGATGATGGAAAGTAAAGAAAAATGTTACAGGGAAAGAGATTGGGTGGAATATTTGCCTCCCAGCCACCCATATTTGTCAAGGAATGTTTCAGAGAGAAGGAGAAAAAAAACAAAGATGAAAACAGGAAAAGGAAATAGTTAGAGTTCGCAAAGCCATGACAGTCAGTTAAACCCAGGCAATGTTATTGTTTTACATTGTTATCCATAAGGAGGAAGCAGCAATACTGTGTCAAATCAGGTCTTCTAGTATATGATCTCATAGAAATAAGAAAAGAATATGAAATTTGTCTGTTTGACCCTATTAGTGTCAGTAGATACAGCTGGAATTTTTTTAGCAGGTCTGATGAAAGTTTTGGAAACTTCATAACTTTTTTTTTCAGATCAGCATGCAAAGATAAGAAGAGCCACAGTATAACCATGAAAAATTATTCAAAGCTTAAGTATTTGTTCTTTGTGCATTGTAGAAATACCCCACTGTTGGAATAGATCAGCCTCCTGACATTTCTAGTCTGAGTTGATGGATCAAGTCCCTTGATTGATATTGCTAGTTATTTTACTGTTCAGAAGTTGCTATGAACTGCATAATTGTACAAGCCATCCCACATTTTTTTTGGTCTCTGGGGTATATTTTCTTATCAGTCTTCCATGGTGATACCTGGCAGAAACATGACTATGTCTTCTAAAGCTTGTATTATGTAATCATCATCGTCATTGCACTTTGGGCCAAATGAATTTAGCTATTTTGAGAAAATGAACCAGTACCATGTTGGGCAGAGTCAAATCTATGATTAGAGTTTAGGCAGAAATGGTTTTTAGCTTGGAAAGTAGTATTAACTTAACGAAACAAAAAAATGACAGTTAAATGAGGTTACTTGTGTAATGATGATTATGGGTAGAATCTTATTCAAAGCTCAAAGCCACAAAATATATGATAAATGATTTTTGAATGACTGTGAATAATTGAATAAATATTTCATATGGTATGTGGTGGACCAAGTTTGCTTTTCCAGAATCCTTTATCTTGTTATAATATCATGCTGAGAAAATGATTTGATACACATGTATTATGCAGAGCTATTAATTTATTGCATTTAGTTTGATCTATACCTATAATACAGAATGCAAGGATTATACATGTAGAATGTTATACATTTGTTATTTTGTCTTACCAAGTGAATACAGCAATATTAAATAAAAGAATATTTTTGAAAAGAGCGAAGCATGTGAATTTCGTTTTGGACGATTGAGAATGATTTGGATGGCAGTAACGTCAATAATATGCTCTTTACATTGCAGCATTAATTGTGAATATGTCAGATCATTCAAGATCTATAGAGTCAGCGAATTTCTCTGTGCTGAATGAAAGGGACAAGTTTACTATTCAGTTGCATTTTGTCATCAGATTCAATTGCATTTATAATTCTGAAACCACAAAAATATACATGTATTTAAAGTTTTAAAAAATCAGTACATTTTTTAATAAAGCTTGACATTTCCTATTTGGACTGCAGCATTAATGCCAATGGCTCATATCTTTTGAGGTCCAGTTATTTCATATGCCATTCATTAAAAGAAGTCATAATGCAAGATGAGAAAAGCACATACACGATTTGAAATATTGCACGATACCAATGCAGTCATTTGCTAATAGTGGTAGTACCATTGATTTTCAGCGAAATGTTGACATTTGACCCTAGTTTGTTTACACAGCATTTGCACCAGATGTGGAGTCTATTTGGACACGATTACAGTGCATGAGTGGCATTAGGATCTTATGGAATAAAATTTGCTATGGGGACAGATGAAAGCTAATGGTAAATGTATGCAGATCCTGAAAAAAAAACAAAGAAATAAACAAAAGTTTGTCCCAACAATTTAAAAGAACAAACTGGACACACCTTACCTTCAGTTTTGTTTTCTAAATATGAACGGGGTCAATGTTTGATTTTAATGAATACTTACAGACTTTGGATTTCAGTGAATAAAAACTTGTTTGATTTTTTTGTTAACATAAGCAGGCTTTGATCTATGATTTACTGAGCAGTATAGAGCTTTATTTTTAATTTCAGTGAGCATTAATAGACATAATCTCTTATTTCACTGAAGATAAACTGACTTCAGATCTGATTTCTCTGAATAGAATTACGCTCAGAACTTTGATTTCACTCAGCTCTAAAAGCTCTTATCTTTTATTTCACTGAACATTCACTAACAAAAACATAGGCTACTAACATAGGCTAGTTAGTTTAAAATATACTTGAACATTAAGTTAGCTAAGGTTAGTAATTTACCAAGACCAAAACATTCATATTGTCAGAGAACATTCTGATCTCTGTTGTCTTACAGGCTGTTTTGCCGCGCCTATACTGCTTACTATACAAGCACAAACGCGAAGGTTGGACAGAAATTAATTAGATCTCTGCGAACAAGGTACTTTGGTCACAAGCACAGGCTTCGATCTCCGCACGCTTTAGACTTGTTTTGAATCTCGTGTTATTTACGAGTGGGACTGAAAATGAGTATCGTGAGTTGTCACCTGTTGGAAGACACTTGGCTTCTATGTTTACATTGTGAAACAAACTGATTTGTAAACAATTAATATAACAGTTCATGCAATAACAAGAGTCTGTGAACGCAACAAAAAAAGATACGAAATTCAATTTAAAAAGAAAAACAGTATCGTTGTTGTTGTGCGGGGTATTATTGTAACAACAAAACAATAAAACTGCACGGAGAACGATGGCGTAACTTTCTAAGTATTCGATGTGAAAAGGGCCGATTTTTAGTGTCTATTTACAATCTGTTGTCAAATAAAAAGTTCACATGGAGATATAAATTCATGATACACATGTAGTAATGAAGACCATGCCTGTTTTGTGTTGGCTGTTTGTTGTTGTTGTTGTTGTTGTTGTTGTTGTTTTCGACCGCAGACAAGCTGGTCTACAACGACCCTGGTGATGACGTGCCTTGTTTTGCATGCGGATAATGCACTTTATTACTTGATCAGGATAAATGTAGGTGTTAGTACGCGACAGTAGCAAATAGTCGAGTTTTGTCTCATCTGTACATTGATGTAAACAATGTAGAACAGTGG
Organism: Peronia peronii; assembly: GCA_039654565.1. Classification (NCBI taxonomy): domain Eukaryota; kingdom Metazoa; phylum Mollusca; class Gastropoda; order Systellommatophora; family Onchidiidae; genus Peronia; species Peronia peronii. The sequence continues at coordinate 11,125 of JBCEWB010095274.1, forward strand.
TTCCCAATGTTTTTGCACTCACGACCCTTATCTAAAAATGTGAAACCAACGCAATCCCCTACTAAACTATCAGCAGCGTGATTTATGTTTTATTTTCTGTGATAGAGAGGGAAAGAAACTTCTAATAAATCAAGAATCTTGATTCGCAAACGAAATCACAACATGGATCCAACCTTATTTCACAAACAGAAAATTATTCTTACAATAATATCAACGTAGATTTCAACAACCTTCTATTACTTCTTTACGCGACCTTCAGTCTCGCCAAGGCCTCGCCACCCGTTGGGGTTGGAAACCCTTGATGTAGAACGAGCAAATGAAAAGATGGAATAAACTTTGTCGATAATGAAGTAAGCATTAACTTTTATTTTATCCGACTTTTGGAAAGTCATATTCAGACGAAAAGGCGAATTCTTTATCTCAGCCTATAAAAACTGATCATTAAATTGACACAGACAGACAGACAGGCAGACAGATAGCTAGACAGACAGATAGATAGACAGACAGACAGAGAATCATGCAGACAAATAGTATGAAAGACATAGGAGAGGCAGACAACTCCGCTAATGATTTAACACGCTCCACCAGGTTTGCCTGTAAAAGTGACGAAATGGTAACCACACCAAGCTTTGTAAATGGACACCCAATCAAGTTGCCACTCATACAGAATGTATTGGACATATAATTCCTCCAAAACTGGATTCGTGCATCGAACCCCTCAGCATGAAGAAGGTGGTGAAAAACACGTCCTGCTAAATTACAATCTGCTCCAATATTGGTTTCAAATTTCAATTACTTTTCCACCTACAGTCTACAAAAGATAAGCTTCTAACTACGATTTGTATATTTTCAACAGCGGAACAAAGGAAGATCGTGTAACCGACTTGACTTGCAACCGCTGACTACAACTACAACCATGAAGCGGCTGTTCATTCTAGCATGCTTTCTCGAACTCTCTTTGGCTATTGTGGTAAAGTTTGGTTGCTTATCAGTGTTGCTGCTGGCTGGTTTGGCCAGGTCTATTCATCTCAATGGAGAATCTCTATCTATTTACGACCTACCTACCTACCTACCTACCTACCTACCTAACTACCTACCTACTTGTCTATCTATCTACCCACCTGTCTGTCTGTCTATCTATCTATCTATCTATCTATCTATCTATCTATCTATCTATCTATCTATCTATCTATCTA
>JBCEWB010095285.1:0-12320 GCA_039654565.1 Peronia peronii
TGTGTGTGTGTGTGTGTGTGTGTGTGTGTGTGTGTGTGTGTGTGTGTGTGTGTGTGTGTGTGTGTGTGTGTGTATGAACAACACACTTGATTACAAATGGCAGAATCCCAGGTCGTTGAATTCGTCCACTCTTGGTTGGAATGTCTGTATATAATACCAATGCCAGTAAGGACACACTTTTTATCTCAGACATAGCACGTAAAAAAAGTCTGTATAAAGAGAACGTAGAATCAAATTGATTAACTTTAGAAGACCAGAAATCATGAGAAAAAAATCCATGTGGGCCAAAGATAAGATTTATCTTTCTGGAACATCAGATTTTTAAAAATCTCAAATAGATTAAAGAACAGTGACTGGGAGCGATTACATCCGTACATAGTGACACATTGCATTGTCATACCGCTGTAAGAACGCGTTCTGCCTTAATAAGAAAATAAAGACTTTTATTCTTCTGGTCCTTCTGTGCATGGTTGGAATGTCCCAACAAGGATGGCTGGATTCTCTCGTTGACTGTGAGTTGCCTTTCGTAAACTTAGTAGTAAGAAGCACTCATGGTGACCTCAATCATAAGTGACAAGTTTGATACCCAAAGGCTGTTGTAGATCCGTACTGATTTCCTACTAATCGTGCAGCTGTATGGCCCTCTCCGGCAGGAAAACCATTTGTTTTTCCTCCAATCTTTTTTGGTGAAATTAACATATCCACGACATCGGTTTTTGAAATTAATGAGGCCTGTGGTTTTATATTTCGACCCCCAGGAAATTTGTGAGAAGTTTCTTTAACTTTTCTATAAGGTGCTGAAAAACATGTTGTAATGCTTTGTGATTCAATCATAAAAATGAAGAAAAAAAAAGACAGCACTGCTCTTCTCTTGTATATGGAAGAGTTCAACACAAATGTAGTGTAAACATACTAATATGACTTTCTTTGTAAAGACTTAAGCATTACATCCTATTTCCTACAATCTTACCAACTCAGTCGGTAACGGTTTCTAATGTATTTGCATTGATCAAACAAATTCGATCGTATCTAATCAAAACCCTGGGAATGCTTAGCAAAATGTCTCCCATGATTTCAGCCAATGGATGTAGTTTAAACATACCCGACTGCATGGCGCCGCCCCCCTAGATGCAGAAACTACGCCAGATATGATGCCAACGGCTATTTCACTGGCTGCGACATGAATAAATGCTATGACCAGCTCAGTCCCATCCTTATGCCCGTTGTTGTGTAACATAATCCTGTACTGGTTGGCCTGTAACTTCACTGCTAATTGGTGGAGCCTGCTAGACTTCACCACCGGCGATGAATAAAGGAGCATTGTGTTGTATAAATGTCTCTCTGTTTTCTTTGATGCACTCACCGATCCACCCATCCATCCGTCAGTCCGTTGTTAGTCCGTCCATGAATGCATCCATCCATCTACCCATACATCCATCCCCCATCTATCCATCCCTCATCCATCCATCCATCCATCTATCCATCCATCCATCCATCCATTCATGCATATATCCATCCATCCATCCATCCATCCATCCACCCATCTATCCATCCATCCATCCATCTATCCATCATCCATTCATCCATCCATCCATCCATCTATCCATCTATCCATCATCCATCCATCCATCCATAGATTAAACATAGGGCTCGCTTTAGCATCTGAGAAAATGACTTCCCAATACAAGATATGGAGAAATAACAATACATTTTGTTACTGAAGTAGTCCATAAATATATTATGAGCCGTTTTACTTCATCAGATGTAGTTCAGATTTTTATATATGGTCAGCAGGAATGGCAATCTTTAGTCCATTGCTGAACTATTTGAAGACTCACAGACAAAACGTACGCGGAACCAGGCCAGGACTATTATAGGTATCAGTGTGTTCTTGGGTACGACATGTCACCAGCAACGGTCTGAGTCCTTGGCAATGAAAGATACTAATTTACGAAATTTACACAAACTATTTCATCTATTCGGCTCGTTGTGAAACATCCGTTTTTTTCTGTTCTAGTTTTTGTTTCCATAAAATTGTCCAAATGTCTTAATTCGGCACCTTTCATGCATTTTAGGGGAATGAATTTTAAATTTTCAGTTTCGTTTCTTTCCACATAAGTAAGACCTTGTGGAAAACCAGGTTTTTGAAGAAACCTACTGAAATCATGGATATAGATCAAGCCTGACCGAAAGATTATCGAAGCCGAAGAAACTGAACAAAATTGAACTCGTGCAGAATTTTCTTGACTAGCGTTGCGTTGGGGTATGATTACAAAAGATTAACGAACGTGATTTGACCACATGTGACCAATTGCCAAATGTGGAACTCGATACTCAGAACCGATATCGCTTGCAAAATAAGAGAGCTTTATAAAGATCGAGATTGAAGTGAAAATCAGTTACAGGTGGAAATCCTGTTGTTGTCAATGAATAGTTATCAGAATTTTAAAGAATTTTGAGTCCTGTTTTATTTTAATGAGGAAGGACGACTATTCAATCAGATTGAACTTTTTGGCGATATAATTTTGTCGAAAAATAGTCTTAAGAACAGATAATATTTTAAATATTCTGTTTAACGGCTGCAAGATTTGGTGATTTCATGCGAATTTAATACTTTTTTTATTATTATTTTTGAATCATCGAAAATATAAAACGGTCTAAATAAAAATCGAAATGAGAACCAAAAAAGATTCAAAATCTAATAATCACATCAAACCTGAAGTCGATAAAAAGTAGTTAATTATTTGTTACAAACACAAAATCAAAGACCAAATGCCATGACAATTTTTAAGGACATGAAGAAGATGGGGAAAAACGGAAAAAAAGGGAGGGAAAATTGTATTATATTCGCCCAACGACAAAATGGGCATTTTCTTTGCTTAGTTTTAAATGGTAGATATGTTTTTAATCATAAATTATTGCAAACGTTCATTAAAAAAAGTTCCTAAATGAAGCCTATATAATGAGAATGTTGGCTCTAATGTAACGAAGTGTTAAGTGCCATTTGTTCCTGAGGTCTACGGCAAGAATATCGAGTTATGCTATATTCTATATACTTTTGTCCAGAATGATTAAGAACATCAATTTATTATGGAGACGGAAAAAAGGGTAAATACGTCTTAACTACAGGTAGTTGGAACTTGTAATGAAGGAAAAAGAAATAAAGATGTCGGTGAAATTGTCAGATTTTCCCAATAATTATGTCTCCACGGCCATAAACTGTGAAAAGACTCATATTTCATCAAAAAGAAAAAAAAGAAAAATTGATTATAAAAGGTGTGTATATTCGGTTGTTTAGTGAAGTGCTTCTCGTAAAGCTATTCTAAGTCGTTAAAGCACAAGGTTGGTGTGGCCAGGCCATAATAATGGCAAAACAATTGTCCATACTGGTTCTTGCTGCCAGATATTAAACGATCTGGTTAAAAAAGAAAACAATCATATAAAAAAGAAAAGAAATAAGTTTCGCTGTAAACTACCATTGAAAGATAATGACACATAAGAAAGAAAAATTGTAAAAGTCGACGTTTTTCTTGCCATTGCCATTGCTATCAGCCCGTAGTCCCGTTGGACCGTAGGAGCACTGCCGATGAACACCAAGCTATCTTTCGCCATTCCTCTCGACGCTCCGCAGCTCTTACGCAGGCTTGAAATGACAGTCCGGTCCACACAGTGATATTGAATTCCCACCTCCTTTTCTGCCGGCCAATCTTGCCTTCACCATTTACTGTGCCTTGGAGGGGCACCTTCGTCAAACCAGTCGATTTTACGTTGTACCAAACCAGTTGAGTGTCCCTCTACAGACGATCGACAGAAGCGATAAGTGTGGACCCATGGCGTTAGTTATGCGGTCCCTAATGGCGATCGAGATAACCTCCATCAGGAGGTTGAAAGACATTTATAGAACGTAACCTAACGGCAATGTTCGTCGCATGGTCCTTGTAGCTGATATTCATGATTATTCGGTAGCATCTCATCTCAAACGCATGAATTCTCTACTCTAGATCTTTGTTCAGGGTCCATGCTTCACGTCCATATTAAAGTATAGATTGAGCAAGTGCTCGGGCCAGTTTTATCTTTGATTCGGTGAGATGGATTTGCTTGACATCAGTGGTTTTAGTTAAGCAAATAAGGCTATTGATTGTGCGATTCTAGATGTGATTTTCGGTTTCGATCCTAGCTTGCTGATTATAGATCCCAGATACTTGAATTTATCGACGGTTTAATAAAGACGTAAAGATTGTACGTCTTTAAAACATAGCACAAAAAAGCTATATTTTTATTTATTCGCAAGATTGTTGCCAACATTTTCACCCATGAAGCATGTAGCTGACAAACGACCAGAAGGTTGTAAAAAAATTGTGCTTGACGACAGTTTAGTCAGCCATGGGATGATTTCAGCTATTTCATTCAATAGCTAATAAGATGCAGTTGAAATAGAATAAATTTATGGATAAATGATCATGTTCAACTATGTTTAACCATGGACAAATGGTTGTGTGGGGATGAACTAGATTTTACTTCAAGTATAAGAAAATAGCTTTACATTTACGATGAAACTTTTTTCTGAGGCTGAGTCTTCCATGTAGTTAGGCGGAAAAATGAATAAAGGAAATACAGATAATTTTCAAGACAGATTTGTCAAATACGTCTAAATAGAAACAGTTTGGAAGTTTCTGCGCCCTCAGTAATTTAGTTGTTGTTTTTTTTTTTAACCCATATTGTTTAATTTAAAATTGGCACCAAAATTGACTTTTGATCTCTTTCGGTTCCAGATTCATAAGTAGATGAATATGCTCAGTAACCACTCTTTCCTTCTATCCAAACAAACAGACACGAAGTGTTATTTCTGCCTTATGTAGTCTACATTTCAAGCATTTGAAGTGGCACCTAGTAATACTAGTAATTTTCTTTCTGGTTTTCCATAATTATATTTTTTGCGATATAGTTCTGTCTTGCTGCCATGACTTTTAACAGAAATTATTTCTTGATTCTTATGGAGACAGCTCGGAAAACTCTGACCATAACCCACAAGCTGGCAAGAACGATAATCTGGGTGACCATAGGGAAGATAATTCCATTTTGGGCGTCTTCATCACTTCGCACAGTTCTTCCACGGAGCAGATTTTAACACCATCCGTGTGCGGTTGAATTCAGAAGAACAGAAAACACTGGGGTGTATGTGATGAGAGTGCAGGAGGTGAATGTACCGAGGAAAACCACTGTTTTTGTTCTTGTGAATTAACTTTTGAAATGCAGTGGTATAGAAACGCACTGTACTGCCCCAAAAGTGGTTGTTTACACAGAGATACTATACGCCATTTCTCTCAGCTTGGCACCATATAACGTTATAGCGAATGGTTCATTATTAAATGAGATAATCGTTTCTTCCTCTACAAGAACCAACAATTTGGCTAGGACGAACATTAAGCAATCAAAAGAACTCCTATATCGGTGACGGCCAAACAGAGGAAGGATAAGACAACATTCTTTCTCAGTCCTATCCTCCAGAAAACTATCATTTGATACCGTTAGTACCACGCCGAACACTGAGCTCAGGAAGTAGGCAGAAGTAAAACATATAGATGTGGCTATTTTACTCAATAGCTAATAACGTGCAGTTGAAATATAATAAATTTATTGATAAATGATCATAATCAACTATGTTTAACCATGGACAAATGGTTGTGTGGAGATGAACTAGATTTTACTTCAAGTATAAGAAAACAGCTTTACATTTACGATGAAACTTTTTTCTGAGGCTGAGTCTTCTATGTAATTAGGCGGAAAAATTAATAAAGGAAATACAGATAGTTTTCAAGACAGATTTGTCAAATACGTCTAAATAGAAACAGTTTGGAAGTTTCTGCGCCCTTAATAATTTAGTTTTTTATTTTCAACCCATATTGTTTGACTTACAATTGACACTAAAATTGACTTTTTATCTCTTTTGGTTCAAATTCATAAGTAACTGAATATGCCCAGAAACCACTCTTTCCTTCTATCCATTCCAAAACTCTCTTTCACACAGAGAAAGTTAGAAAACTCTGTTTGAATGAGGAAAACAAACAGACATGAAGTATCAATAGTTATTTCTGTCCTGTGATGTTTACATTTCAAGCATTTGAAATGGCACCAAGTATTACTAGTAATTTTCCTTTCTGATTTTCCACAATTATATTATTTGGGACCGTCTTTTTCATAGAGACGGAAAGGAACTATTGGATTGCTCACCCTATTTTGCCTTAGAGATACATTTAGGTCTCATTTTTAGAGATTTTGCACGAAAGCATTGACAAAACTATTTTTGTTTTTCGTGGGTTAAGTGTGGCGTTTAGAAAACATTACTCCGACCATGCAAAAACGCTCGTATTTGCAACTAAACAATGAATATCTAATTGACTTAAAAATTATCAAGTGAGATTTGACATTGTTAATTTTTTTAGTTCTTAACACCAATCTCTTCTAATTAAATATCTCGTCATCCTATTTTAGGTATTCTATTTCTTAGTATTTGGGGCGTGCGAGAAGATTGGGGAAGGGAATGTTAATAGAATATAAGACATGAATAAATAAAAATAAATAAAAATAAACAGATAAAGAATTCAATAAATAAATGATTAATTAAGCTAATAAATACATAAATAAATAGATAGACAGACAGATTGACAGACAGACAGATAGGGAGATAGGAAGATGGATGGGTATTTAGGTAGATAGATAGACAGACGGGTAGATGGACCGAGCAACAAAGGGACATACAGAGATGGATATAAATAAATAATAAAGATAATAAAATAATAATATAAATAATTAAGAAAAAAAAACTGTTAACCTGATTGCAAGTCTAAGAGCTGACCTTTGAACATTTATTATGACGTGATAGTAAACAGCAGCAGCTATAAGCTGGCACAAGAGAGAATGAAATACTGAACGGACGGATAGATTACAAGAATAAAAATATGCTTATTAACCTCAAAACATTTTGATCTCACAGTCAACTGGTGGCAGTACAGATAATGTCCAAGCAATGACCAGTAAGCAATGACTGGCCTGGTCTTATGATATTACAACTAATATACAATACCACACGGGACTGGTTGAAAAATAAGCTGTTGGTAACGAAAATACTATTACTTTCTGGGTAGTCATTTTCCTACCATTATGACAAGCTTGTCATTTCTGGTCTACATACTGGCTATTTAAAGGCATATTTTGATTTTAAATTATTTGAAATATAATCTTAAGGAGTTAATTAATATTGTGTTCGTCACGCAAGCCCTTTCCGACGAAGTGAACACTCATACCACTTCCTCCTTGCATTGGTACTACACTCAGAATGGCCAGGAATATTTCAGACACTTTTTAGAAAGACAAACCACTATGGTTGTCTTGAGTTTAGGAAAAGATCAAGGACTATCATGGATGGCCGGGCGGAACAGAAGTATTAATAGAAGAAAAAAAACAGCTGGCACTGAAGTTACATGTCATTCCCTAAAGATATGTCTCGCGGCCAGTCGAAATGAGACGTAAGTCGCTGGGTTAGACGGAGAAATCGGGCTTTGAATGTGATGAGGGGGATCAGATATCGAATTTTTTTTATTGCAAAAGTCGAAAGTACATTTATTTCTGAACAAGACCGTTTCGGTCTTACCCGCGATTTATAAATATTTTTTCATTAAAATCGGGTTCTTGTGAGGTAGGCATGTAGATTTATGCGTTAAACCGTTCATTTAAAATCGATTTTCTCGGAATTTCGGCATTGTTGGGGCTCCCTCCTTGTCTCTTTAAACTGCAATATCTCTGGCTGGAATAAAGCTAGCTCAGAACTTTTTTCACCATCTTAAAGGGTATGAAATAAGCTTTCACATGATACCAAAAACCTATTGGTGAAATATCGATATACGTCTCATTTTGAGTGGCTGCGAGACATATCAGTACATCTCTATTGATGTCCAAACTTATAAGAGGGTGCACAAAATGAAAATGAAATAGAGTGAAACTATTCAATATATCAAACTTGTCATGCTTTAAAAAGATAATCGTCCTCGGTTAAATAAAAAATAAACAAATGTAGTGCGGTTATATTGTAGTAGATGTATGAAATATTACTATCTAGCTCTTTTCTTGAAAGACTTGTCGAAATTTGTGATTCAAATTGTAGTAAATAAAAACGTTGACGGCACAGTTGATCAGTTCCAGCTGTATTCTGGTGCATGCCGAATTCTTTTATATCCCGATGATACGGCCGTGAAATGTCAAAGTTGAATACGATACAACGGACTAAGACTACAATTATTTTTACAGTGTTGCATAGCATATAATGTGGAAACCAATGCGACGCATTTGATCACTTTCAACATTTCAGAACGTAAGCCTTCAGCATTCGCTTCTTTGCATTTATCTGTAGATGGTTTGAGAGATTCTTTTGATATAGACCTGTCTTGCTGCCATGATTTTTAACAGAAATCATTTCTTGGTTCTTTCGGACGCAGCTCGGAAAACTCTGACCATAACCCACAAGCTGGCAAGAACGATAATCTGGGCGACGATAGGGAAGATGATTCCATTTTGGGCGTCTTCATCAATTCGCACAGTTCTTCCACGGAGCAAACTTTAATACCATCCGTGTACGGTCGAATTCAGGAACATAGGCTGACACCAAGAGAAGAACAGAAAACACTGGAATGTATGTGATGAGAGTGTAGGAGGGGAATATACCGAGGAAAACCACTGTTTTTGTTCTTGTGAATAAACTTTTGAAATGCAATGGTATAGAAACGCACAGATATCTCTGTACTGCCCGAAAAGTGGTTGTCCACATAGAGATACTATACACCATTTCTCTCAACTTGGCACCATATAATATTATGGTTCATCATTAACTAAGATAATCGTCTCTTCCTCTACAAGAACCCAAAGTTTGGCCAGGGCGAAAATTAGAGCAATGAAAAGAACTCCTGTGTCGGCGACGGCCAAACAGAGGAAGGTTAGGATAACATTCTCTCCCAATCCTATCCTCCAGAAAACTATCATTTGATACCGTTACTACCACGCCGAACACTGAGGTCAGGAAGTGGGCAGGAGTAAAACAGATATAGATTATGAAAGTCTTATTTTGAGGTTCCTTCCTCAGAACTAACGATTGTTCATAGGCATTGGTAGCGAATAAGATAGTTTAGTTTAATTCTCAAAATGACATTGGATGGTCTTGGTTTTTCTTCTAACAAATGAAAATTAGTGCAGGTGGCTGTAACCAAACCTTTGATGATCATTTCCTTTCACAAATTTAAGACAGCATATTTAGTAAAAGTGCTCATACAAATCAGTGTATTGATGGAACTGTACGGAGTAACCCAATAATAATGGCTGCCCTTTATTTAAAAACAAACATGAGATGGACCAATAATGTTCCGAGAAAATTTTGACGCCAAAATAATAATAACAATAATAATAAATAAACATGCAAGTCATAGATTTCTACCTAATTCCTATAATTTATGCGATGTGGTTAATATTGTTACACCTAGGCCCCAACAAGATAACTGCTAAATAGAATTTATTGTCAAAAAAATCTACACTAAATTCTTCTCTTTTGAAGAGAAGAACTCGTTAACTGTTATCGAACAAACTTAAGAAGTCATCATGTCAAATCACCTACGTGTATTTCTGACAGACTCGTTCAATCCATACAAGTAAGTGCCATTCATCGGTGAAAAATCAAAATATTGGTTCCTCCATTTTTTTTAAAAGATAAATAATATGCACAATTTCCGGGGGTGAAAAATTGGACATTATTTCATTTCCAGAGCATATAATTTGTTAAAAATGTTAAGTACTTCAACATGGACGGTTTCGGACGGTTTATGATCAGAACGTTATTATTTTTAATCATTTGTAAGTATAAAAAAAGTGGTTTTATAATTCATGAAGTCTGAGTTCCGTTTAAATTAGTCACATATATTACAACGCAATTTCTGATGAGTGATTCTTTCTTATTGTTGACTGTATTCAGGGTGGCCCACAAAAAGAGGGACAAAAATAAAGACTCGTGTTTTCGAGAGAAGTTATTATTTCTTTTTTCAGGTGAGTTGCAGAGCAGACCTGTAACTTTTATCTGATATCAAGATGGACTACTGCGAACATTTTTCGAGGGAAGAGAGGACAAAGAATGTGAAAGTGTATTTCGCAACAAAGTCCCCAACTCTTATTCAGAGTCAATTTCGACGCGAATACTCGGGGAAGAAAACGCCCCACCACTTGCGGAATTACTGTTACGACTGATACCTGACATCTTGAACACGAGCCAGCATCCTCACTGTGAACTTTGGGCCACGATGGCTTTTATCAGTGTTTCTAAATATTTCTACTAAACGTGTGGTCGTATGCGGGTAGGGATTTTGGTTGCAAAATACAGTTCCACAGTCTTTGTCCTCCCTTCCACTGAAAAATGCTCACAGTAGTCCATCTTCGCATCAGATAAAAGTTACAGGTCTGCTCGGCAACTCATCTCAAAAGAAAAGAGAAATAATAATTTATCTCTAAAATATGAGTTTTTATTTTTCTCCCTATTTTGTGCGCCACCCTGATGATTTGTTCTTTCAAATGAAACTCTTTCGCACAAATCGTATTTTTAAGTCAATAACAATCTCATTTGCTGCAGTATAACTTGAATTTTGGGTATTCAATAGGCATTTGGTAGATAGACATTATTCTGAGTTTTTAAATTTTAATGGTTATCTTTAGGCCCATCAATAGAGGTCCATATATACCATAATCAACATCAGGGTTTAGATTTTGCTGGTGCTGTTGTATGATAATAAGAAGGAGTGAACTTAATCTTTTACAAGACGACATTTAACATAGTCCTTGGGGAGAAAAACAGTCATGGAGCCTGTTCTGATCAGCCATGAGGTCTGTCAAGATATGTTCAATGCTTTATGTGTCACCTACACTCTGACCTCAGTGTTCGGCCTGATCACTAACGCTGTCAACATTGTAGTTTTCTGGAGGATAGGACTGGGAGAGAATGTTGTCCTATCCTTCCTCTATCTGGCCATCACCGACACAGGAGTTCTCTAGACTGCGCTCATTATGGGTCTGTCTGACGCAATGGACCTTGTAGAGAAGGAAACACATATTCTATTTGACCATCAGCCAAGGGCTATAACGTTCTACTGCGGAAAATTGAGAGAGATGGTTTACGGTATTTCGGAATGGACAACCACATTTCTGGCAGTACAAAGATGCCTCTGTGTTTCTATGCCTCTACATTTCAAAAGTTTATTCACACAGACAAAAACAGCTGTTATCCTCGGCATATTCACCTCCTACACTCTCATCACATACATCCCAGTGTTTTCTGTTCTTCTCATGGTACCAGCCTATGTTCCTGAATTCAACCGTACACGGATGGTATTAAAATTTGGTCCCTTAAGAAACACTGTATGGATTTATGAGGAAGCCCAAAACGGAATTATCTTCCCAGGTTGTCGTTCTTGCCAGCCTGTTGGTTATGGCCCGAGCTCTCCGAGCTGCCTCGAAAAGAAGACAAGAAATGGTTTTTGTCAAGAGTCGTATCGGTCACACAATTTCTTCACACCAACAGGGCAGAGCTGTATCGGACGTATCTCTCAAACCATCCTCAAACAAAGACAGGGAAACGAAAAAAGAAGTCTTAAATTTAAAAGAGCTTAAAGTAGTCAGATCAGTCGCGCTGGTTTCCACGGTATTTATATTATGTAACACTCCAAAAATCACCACTGGCTTAGTCCGTCGGACCGTGGGCAGCTTTGATATTGGACAGCAGTACGATAATGTCTATCGAATCGCAGCATTGTCTCGGATGGAACTAGAGTTGGTCAACTGTGCTGTCAACTTTTTCATTTACCTCAAGCTTAATCCTAAGTTTAGACAAGTGCTTCAAGGACGGGGCTGCAAACTCTAATTTAGACAAGGTGATAAAATATACAGTGTACCTGTTTTCACGTTTGCTCACGTTTTCATCCTGGAAGATGTCGCAGTAATGGACTTGCATTACTTCTCCTGTCCTGTGAAGCTAAGTCCTCTAGTCAGATCAAATGGTTCGAGAAATCGGGTTTCACTGCCCTGTCATACTGATATGGTCTAAATCTCTGAACTTTCATCCAGGAGCCACCAACACCTTGTTGTTGTTGTTGTTGTTGTTATTGATGTTGTTGTTATTCTTGTTGTTGTTGTTGTTATTGATGTTGTTGTTGTTGTTGATGTTGTTGTTGTTGATGTTGTTGTTGTTGTTGTTGTTGTTGTTGTTGTTGTTGTTGTTGTTGTTGTTGTTGTTGTTG
>JBCEWB010095296.1:4491-28444 GCA_039654565.1 Peronia peronii
GCAGAAATGTTTATAGGTAAGTTAGTGTTTATCAAGTCATGAGCAAGTTCATGCCATGTACCTCACTAATGCATTTTATTGTCAACATTTCTGTTGTATGCTTTCAAATGCTTGATCCGGGTTCTAATATCCTGTGATACTAAGTATTCAGAAATTTTATTTGTTTCGATTTTTTTTTTTTGAAAAGAGAAAACATATTCTATGTAACAAAAGATGTCTGATGTCAGTACTTGCGTCAACATGTGGCTGTGTGGGATTCCTGCCATTTTTGTTCCTGCCTGTTGTTGTTGTTTCTCCCACCATGTCAGACTCAAAGGAGGGAACTTTTTCCACATTATTTCAAGTGTCAAATGATATATAATTGCTCTGGCATTTTTTTCACTTAGGGTCGTTATGTATGTTTAACATTCTGTGAGAAAGTAAGTAATAGAGGAATGGCATGGTCAGTTTTATTTTATGAAGTATATCGTTTTGATTGGTCCAGCTCTCCCATCTACCCATTTTTGAAATTTGCCCCAGATGCTCAGTGGTGCATTGCAAAAGATACCTGAGTTTGTTCTTAACAGTAGCATGTGGATGGTTTGCTTGAGCTGTCATGAGATATGTTAGTCTTCTCTCAACAAGTTTAGTTAAGGACTGAAGTAAATGAATGACAGTCCTTAGTACTTGACAAATTTATTTGCTGTAGTTTTCAGCCAATGAAGTTTTACACTTTCTAGTACCACAAAAGGTCTGATTTTCTCTCCATTATACCCATCAGAGCTTTGTAAAGATCATTGGAAAGTGTGTGTGTCACAGTTTTGATAATAGAAAACCATTGGAAAGTGAATTTTTTAAATGAATATTAAAAAAAAATTGTTAAATTATTTTTTTTTTATGTCTAGAGGATTTTATTTAGTTTCTGTGTAAAGCATTAATCCACAGCATGCAGATGGATTTATATGTTGTGTAATCATGTGTTTTCTTACAGTAAGAGAACATAGTAATGCCGGCTGTATAATTTTGGGACAGTTTTAACCAAGGCCAGGAGATTAATGGATTGACAGCTTGCCTGTTTTACAGAATTTTTATCATTCAGTTATCTCGGTTGATTATTTATGTATAGATTTCTTGAGGGAAATTGACATGATCAACAGTTGAAGGAATAGGATGTACTTATAGCGTAATGTTTGTGTAATTTATGAAAAAGCTATAATTGATTGGTTCCCGAGGCATTCAGTTATTGTTTCTTTTATTGTCGATCGAACGTAATGCCTGGTTTATTTTTTTATGTTCAAAACAGGCAAGTGAAAGAACGTTTCTGCAAAATGTTTTAAATGCTATTTTTAAGCATTGATCTATGTTGAGAAAATGCTTGATGGATTGTTGATTTCTTTGTTGTAGTTTGAAAAGTTTTGACATGGCCCTTGTTTGATGATGTGGAGTTATGCCCTTGTGTTGACATATATTGAACCGTTTTCTGGTATTGTTTTATTTTTTCTGTTATGGTTAACCTGTAATTTAGGAGCTTATAAAAACTTCATGGATATTTTCAGCTCTTGAAACATGACCTGTAATTTATGTAAATACTGTGCATAGAAATTTGAAATGTTAACTCATCCAGTTTTAACTGGTTCTTTTATTAAATTTACCATGCTGCTGTTGAATCTCATGTATGTATACGCAACTGGTAATTTTAACCTGCTGGTAAATAAAATATATAATATGTACATGTATATTCATATGTTTTGATCGTTAGCATATTTTTTTTAAAATGGATGATAGAAAGCAGGGCTGGGGGGAAAAAAATTGTGTTTATTCAGTGTGATCAAGAGAGTGTAGTTAGGATTGTTACTCATCAGTTTACAAGTACAACTGCTAAAAAAAAAAAAACTTACGGTTTTTAAAAATTTGTTGAGATCCACGCAGAGCCTTACGCAACTAGTCATAGTATAATCTCAATAGACAAAGTTCTTGAATGGAGGAGAAAATGCCATATGTATTTTTAGGAAATACCATTTTCTGTTTCTAGTTGTTGAAAATTAGTCTTTTTTTTTTTTAATGAATACTTTTTCTGGTAGCTTGTTAGAGTTGTCAGTAGGTGCCCTACTGCTTAGTTGCTTCTTTCTTTGCAGTGATTATTAATTATTTAAAGTAGAGACCTCTAGGTTCCGCATCCTGCCGTTTTTTATTCCCAAGGTTCCTAGAGCAAAATTCAGGTACTTTACTTTAAGGTTGCGTCATGTTAGTGTTAATAACACACAGAAATGAAAAGTTAGAACAATGAAACTTTTAGACTAATTGAAGTTCATGAGCTCGGCCATTTGCATTCACCTCAGTACTAATAGTTCATTATAGGAATGTTTTTCGTTAGGCTGTGCTTAGAAAACCAGATGGTAAGGAATTTGAAGTGGGAAAACTGGCCTGTGATACAGGAGGATCAGGTTCATCAGGCTGAGATCATATATAAGAGAGAGAATGCTCCCACGGGCATTATAGAGGGTTGAATGTGTGTATATATATATATACATACATACATGTATAAAAGGTGATTTAGTGCGCACTGGTTTTCACTCAGTAATTTTGTGCTATTACAGATGTACAGAATGAGTCCAATGTAGGATGCTCATTACTTTTTAAAAACAGCAGTTATGCATGATAACTAAGATCTTTATACCGTTTGAAGTAAAACCTGCTTATGATAATCTAAAAGATTTAAAACGGCTCTTGGGATCCCTTAATTAGCAGTTCAATAGATTCAAAAACATGTACTTTATTTTTAAGCAGAATATTCTCGTGGTGCATTACTTATTTTTAAATGTGTCAGTGGAAAGCATGGAGATTGAAAGGTGATTTATATAGAATAGCTGAACTCTAAATTTTAGTTAGATCTTTTCAAGAACCATAAGGAAAAATATGACAAATTTTATGCAATGAGTAGACAATTAGCTTATGATAAGTTAGATAACTGGAAATAGTATTTATGAGATCATGTCATTTTTGAAGTAAATCATAGGTAAAAAAGATAAATATTTCATGTTGTATGTACCAACATTATTTCATTGCAGAACTGTATATTAATATTTATAGGAAAAATTTAGTTCAAATATTGATTTTGTAAATGCCGTGGCTCTTAATTTAGCTTTCATGGATGACAATGGAAGCAAAATAGTTTTTTGTTTATTTTGTTCACGTATTGAAGAATTAGCATTTGTTGAGTGTATGTGGATTAATGAATTAATAGAACAAACTAGACTTGTCATTATGTGACCTTAGGAGAAATTCTGTATTCTTAAAAGCATGAGATAAAGAGTTATTTTATGTTTCAGTGACGTTCACTTGTTGACTCAGCATTTCCAATTGTACATTGTGAGTTGTCTGTTGACATGATTCCTGTAAAATGTCTATGTCAGAGATACTTTGATATTCAGTGAGCACAATGTCAGTATTACTATTACTTTTTGGCTTAGGATGATCTTCATGTTGTAATGTTGAGATAGAATGGCATCATTGTTCAAAACTTGAGATCAATAAAAAATGATGAAAATATAATGATCAAGATTGGGTTGAATATTGTTTTGTAGCAAAACTTGCACAAAAAGCTTAAGCACCTGCTATGTTCGTATATTTGGATGAAAACTACAATCATGTTTGACATGACTTTTAAAATAATATTCATCATGGCCGCTAACCTTTTTCTTTCCCATTTTGCTTATGAAACCAGAAGTGTGAACATTTCAAAAAGGGGGATTGTTTTGACCAGCTTTTTTATTTCCATTTGTCAGGCAAAAAGGGTACTGAACAAGCAGTGTACAGACGGAAAAAATCACCTTTGCACTCTTTGCTTAAAATGTAGGACTCAAAAAAAAAAAAAAAAAAAAAAAATCCCTCAAAAATTAAAACTACGAGGAAAATGTTCTCTTATTGTGAGAATTTTTTCAATATTTTTTCTGACTGATCTTTTGAAAGACGAAGTAAAGTGGGGGGCTTTTTCCTCTTTAACTGTTTGTTCAACATTTCTTGTTCTGGCAAAGAGAAGAAATAGGACTGGTCAAAACGATCTTCCATTGATGTTAATTTCAGGCTAGTGACTTCCCTGGTCATTCATCGATTTTCCTATATCTCATGTTGCAGCCCAATATGAGTGTTTTTCCATGGCATTTTCAAGGAATAAGCCATGATGATCTTTATAGCACAACTGTTTATGTGAAATGTGACATGATGAAATTGGACGCTGGTCAATTTTTGAGTACCTAGAGTTATTGGTATCACGTTAAAGTTCATTTACTTCCATTGAAGCGTATTTATTTCCCTGTCCATTGGTGAAAAAATCTTTGTTCTGCCTTGAGTAGGTCAAGATCTTGGCAATTAGAAATGATGAAGTGACTTGATGCTGCAGCTTAATTTCTTGAGAAAATGGCTGACCACTTTTTCTTAATCCTCAGTTTCATTATTAATCCTCATTTGGGTCATGTCACCCAGGTACAATTTTTGAATTTTACTCAGTATACGACAAATACGAATACTTTACTTATCCATAAGGAAATACATTTTACATAATATATTTTAGCAAGTTAAATTCTGAATTATATTTTTAATTGGATAGGATTTGTGAAAAAAGAAAAATTAATGTTGAAAATTGACTCAGTTGAAAAAATTTACGGTGGCCTCAGCTTGACAAGTGCCAGATTTCATCGACGCATTTCATATTTTAAATGGTGTCATCTTGTTCATTTTGTGATGTTTCTGGCAGCTCAGTTTATGCGTATTTTTCAATGTCCAGTTGTCCCTATGTCTGTTAACTATATTTTATTGTGCCTATAAGATAATGAGCTTTTTTTCCCCCAGAGACTGGTTTCATGTGCATGGCATTTTGCCATGAGATTTTACTTTGCAGTCATTATAATTATCATAATGTAACTGACTACCAAAAAAGCAATAATCTTGTGATGTCGCTAAAATTTTCTGAAGACCTCTGCTGTGACAAAATTTTGAACTTCATATCTTCTATTCGGGATGGCCTGTCCTGCCTATGGGAGAGCTTTGTTTTACTAACTCTGTTATAACTGTGCAAGTGAAATCTATTCCACTTTCTTATCCAACCTGGCTTGTTATAAAAGTGTATCTACTTAATTATGACATGTCCACAAGGAAGGTGAGATTGTTTTACTTGCTATTCTGTTCCAATTACATGTATTGCTGACGAAACACCAGAAACTAGTTGCTGTGAACTTGTTGCATCAATATTAATTTTGTTTCAGTCTTACTAAATCTTGTTCATAGTCCATAGATCTTTGATTTAGTATAAAATAAGGAGCCACATATTAATTGCTCAAACTGCTTTCTTCACTATCTGAGAGTCTGTTAATAGTGCTTTCCTTTCTTCCTCTTCAGTTTCTTGAAAAATTGTGATGCTTCAGAATGCTTTAGAAAACATTTTGGTTTCCCAGCCAACATGGATTCATGCTAACTCACAGAAAAATGGAAACAAATCCAGAACTCAATGCAAATGTAGTTGAAATGTCTAGCAGTACACATTGAACTTCCGCTATTTTCACTGCGCATAGAGCAACTTGGATTGAAAATGATATGAATAAAAATAGAGAATCTATTGTAAATATCACTGGACACTCCCACCATCCGCTGGATATCATAGTTGCAACTATCGAACACTGCCACCATCTGACAGGTCCTAGAGAGTTAATATATAAGTAAGATTCAATTATTTAATCAAGTGTTCCATTATGGTGCTCCATGTTTTGTCAGCAATAATCGTTTGTCTCTGTGACAGGAAAGATCTAGATACATGGACATTTTTTTTTGGTTTTCACATACTAATGGTATGGTTGGGTTGATGATGATTTTGTTGCATTTTGTTGTTGCTCTTATGCCTTGCCTGAAACTGTGAGGTAAAGTTTTTTACCTGGGCCAGGAATTCCTGTTAGAAGTTAAAAGAGATTGGTGCTGCAATAGGGTTGATCAGTTATCGTCACTGCTTTACAAATAATGGCATAAGTCATTTTTAGCACTGTTAAGACAATGAGAAATAAAATTTGTTATAGCACAAGTTACTTGATGAGTTAGGCTATTAGGATTCTGTTGATATAATACATAATTCTTCTGGCACATTTCACTTTCAATTCAGTGACATTTCTTGATAGCATTAATGCTCAGGAACACCCCTCTTGAGTCTTGACTTAAGCCATCACTCTAGAGCAATAACCTTCTTGTGTTGTCACAATTGTGTGAGCTTCCAGCATTTAAGGAAAAAAAAAGTTTCAAGACATTGAATGTCATAATGTGAACCAGACCCACATAGCTGTTATATTTGCTGGGCTTTCTTGTTGCTGTCGTTGAACCCTGTGCCTTGTAGAGCTGACAGCATGCTTTGTGTTTCAACAGTCTTCATTTATGTTTCCTTTGCCCCACCTCAACCTTACTTGTAGCTGACATCAGTGACAGTACATGTACACTGCATTGTCTGATCTTGAAATAGTAAGGTTCTGTCTCAACAAATGAAACTGTAGCCAGTGTATGCTATGTGTCCACAAATGTTGAGCTTGCTTTGTGGGCATTTCACTGCAGATTTAGTATGAGATCTGTACTCAAATATGGAATTCCAGATATCATTAAAAGACATGAAATTTTAAACTTTTGAAAAAAACAAGAAAAAAAAACACCAAAACTTTTACATCAGCTATTGTTGTAAACAGTAAAAAACATATATTAGCTTTTCCCTTGTTTTATCAGTAATCAATTCAGCATCATCTCATTACATTTCATTTAAAACACATTCTGGTCTCGTATCCTGTCACGTTTAAACTCATTTAAATTCATCTAGTCATGGACCATGATAGGCTGATAATAGGGAGTCATTGTATCCGCTTTGTATCTAAGAGAGAGAACCTTGCCATTCCAAGGTTGCAAACAGCTGAGAATGATGTCCCCATCAATATTTATGTTTCTATCACCAATACTCACAAATGCCTCACCCATCCTGTTAATTGTTTATTCTAAATGGAGCAGTAGATAACTGTAAATGATTATCATAAATAATCTCCAGTACTTCACTTATAGCCACAAGATTGTCATATTGTGCATTATGTTAGAGCTCCTACAAGGACAGCAGAATGTGGTGCTTCTCCATAATAGGCCATAGCCTATGTTGACTTTTTCCAATTTACATAGAATCTATCACATAATATCCTCTGGTCGGCCTCAGTCCTAAACTAGAATTACCACATGAACTGAAACAAACTCCATTGCAGTCCCCAATTAATGTCTGCCTTGTGCATTTCTCCTTGAGAAATGCTCTTGCTTTAGTATATTAATAATACATGTCTTATTATGGACCCAAATTCCTTATTGTGGACCCAGATCTTCCACAGCATTGATGTAACTTATTTTTTTCTCAAGTTCTATATTCAATCCACTTAAAAAAGATATTTTTTGTTTTCATTTTAGCCATATATTATACATGTATTTTCCCCACAATTTCCAAGGGCATTTGATTCTATGTATGTAGTTATGTATGAAAGATTAAAGGCCCTGAATATTGCATGTCCAAACTAGCCTCTTGGAAGTTTGTGATGTGTAACGTTGGATTATGATCCAGGCCAGTTTTGTCTGCTTTATAGCTATAACAGAAGACAAGGTTGGTCTTTAGCCATATTATGATTAATCTGCTTCCCCCACTCTATACGTTGAAGTATACAGATACATGTAGTATTTTGTGTTGTTCACTACCCCAGCAATGGCCAGATTATAAATTTTCAAATTGGAATTGACCTGTTTGAAAATTATCTTTAATAGTTAGAGCAAATAAACCAAAGAAATGAAATACATGTAGATGATTTTCTTTGTTCATGCTTATTAGTCTGGCAAGTAGTGTACTTAATGTGTTGAAGAGGACCACTCTTACAGATGCAGTGTACAAAGTTTGAAAGCAGTGCTTAACCATGTTGATTTTTCTCAGCGTTTCAAATTTCGCTCAACCAAACATATTTCTTTATTAAATACAGCTGATATCTTCACCTCATGATTTTGGAATTCACATGAGAGAATATTTATGTATAATTGTCTACTGTCTTATAAATGCTTCATCCACATGTATTAATCAACTGATAAAAAATTTGAAGTCCAGTTAGTCCCATTCAGTAATTTGTCAGTCTCTACAGCCACAGTTGGAAACTTCGTACACAGACAAGAAATGGGACCTTATGATATAATTGGACTTTTTGTTTCTGTTGTAATGATTTTTGAAAATGATTTTTAAAAATTTGTTTCATGTATTTATTGTTATTTTATTAGATCTGGTTTGGATGGTATTGCTTTTGTTTTGAAAACATTTCTGCAAGTGGTTCATAGACAAGATAGCAATATTAAAGTAGTTACAAAAGATCAATTTTTAATTTTTTTTTTGGGGGGGGGGGGGGATGCCAACCACAAAGTTTTGAGAATTGACATTTTTGTGTCATCCAAAATGTCATACAGTCAGTAATCTGACATAATCTTATGTGATGTCATATCAGACCATGTGTTCAGAATCACCAAGTGCACTGTTATATCCAGGTCAGCCTCAGTTGTCGCTTTTAAAAAAAAAAATTAAAAACTCCATGTGAAATCTTTTTAGCATTTTCTTTGTGAACTTACAAGAATGAAAGATGTCTTGACACTACACACTCCTGTGTTTCCAAAACCTCAAGGATTTTTAATCCATTTTTCATCATGCATTTGTGGATGATAGTGATATGATTGGCAATGCTGTCTTGCAATTTGTTCAAGTGTTTGTGGGCTGACGGTAATAGTACTGTTCAAGCAGGTAGTTGCAGTTGAAAGTGTTATGAGAATGAGAACTGCAAAGAGTTACATTTATCACAAAATGATGATATGGAAATTATTCATTTGCATTTGATTTGCTGTTGTCCTATTGAATCTGACTCCATTTTGTTTGTGTACAGTGATTCATATGGAACTTTTGAACAGCATGTTAACAGAAATTGTGGAATTCTGTGGCCTGCCATGTTACCTGACGCACAGAGGCGGAGTCAGAATTATTTTTGTGTCCATTGCAGTCATGGTTGTTTGACAGTGAGCCATGTAAGAGTAATGATAAATCTTAGTCAGGAATGATGATGCTAGGTGTGCCATGCCCTTCAAAGAGGAAGAAAGTAGTGAATAAAAGCCTGTTGTTTTTTTTAATCAGTATTGAATATTTGAACCTTTAAAACTACATCAAGCCTTCTACAGCAGATATATTTTGGAGAAACAAGTAAAAAAAAATTAAAAATGAAGAAAATAATGAATTTCATTATTGCATAAAGCGTTAGGCCCAATATTGTTGAGTATTTTAGAATGTGTACAGGATAAAGGGACATATTCTCAAGAGCAACACACAAATGTGACAGAAATGTCACAAGAATGATTTTTGTGGATGTTCTTGTAATATATATATCACTCTCATTGCCATAGCCAGTTTTTCATACTGTACTTATGTTGATGTACTCTCAGATTGGTACATTCTCTGTTGCATCAGATAAAGAGCAAGTCCCAGAGTTTCCACAGCACCTTAATGTCTTATTTGGCAATTGTTCTGACTTGTTGTTGTACATAATAAAACCCTGATGAGTCAAGATTATGACAATATTTTTATGGCAAATAAAACTGTGAAAATAATCATGGATTTATGTTGTTATTATTGTCACTATCTCATCTGTCTGTACATTCTTCCACTTTTGGTAGAATAGAATCCAGACGGGAGTAAAGCCAAAACAATTCATTCACACTGTAATTTTCCTGTGGAAGGAAATGAAGGAATTGCCTAGTTTTATTTACATTCCTTTTTTTTCTGCAGCCATCCTTCCATGACAGTGAAAAGATGGGATGAAAATCCCAATACAGTGTTTACTTTATCATTCTTACTCAGCAGTAAAGAGGTAAATAATGTGAGAAAGAGAGTCAATATTGTATCTGTTTAATTCAGGTCAACACATTGTATGGAATAATTAAAAACAAAACAGGTTAACAATGCAGAAACTAAATTATGTAGCTAAATGAATTTAATTGTACAGGCCTAAAGACTGATCCCTACTTGTAGAAAGCAAAGTCACATTTATTGAACATTCAAACAGTGCAACCAGTCCTATGAACCCGCCCCATTATTCTCTCATCCTCCTCAGTTCAATTATTGCAATCTAGGCACTTACATGTCTGGCAGTTTACACTCTCACGAGCATTCCCCACACTTTATGACTTTTAAACTTCATGGATAATGTTGCCTACTCGGGAAGGGTCAAACGTAAAATTTCAATATTCTTTGATTTGGTACCATCTTCTACATGCGCAAAGTGAGACTTCTATTCTCACAAAGCAACATGTTGATCTCATAAACTGGTTAACAAACCCTTTTGTATGAATGCAGAACAGCACTTTTCAAACATTTTGATCTCAACCAGAGATGTATGATGACAATAAAGATCGGCTAAAAAAAAAGCTTCGGACCACAATTTCTCAGTTGTTTTCAATCAAGTGTTCATAAAGGCATTGTTTCTCAAGAGTCTTGTGAATCATTCTGAACAGATTCATTGTCTTTGTGTCTCTGTTTGTTCATCAACCTTTTACGCATGAATCTCGCGGAGTTCCGATCAGCAAGTTGTTCTTGGGTGTACAACTAAGAGGTTTGAGTGAGCAAAGGGTGACTGTATAGCCCAGTTCTCTTGCATACTGAGCCCTGTCTGTGTCAACCAGATTCATGCACTGACGGCCTGCAGAAATATGAAGGACTCTGAGTCTTAATCATATCAAAACATGCTGTTGGTCAGGAGTGGGATTTCATATAGAGAGTAAAAAGTTGCACGAAATTCAACATTTTGACCAACTTTTCATTGATCTATACAGACCAAAAGCTAATTAAATATGGACTATCAAAAACAAAAATTGACTTCACAACCCAAATCATTCATATTTCTCTCACTGCCATGCTAGTAATAGTATATTGTCATTGTTTTCTGCGAACTGCATATGAGTAAAAATGGATGTAGCTCATTTGTTACACGCTCTAAATGTATGACATGATGAATCTGCAAACATTTGAATTTTTGCTAGTTATTGTTCCCATCTTTCTTTTCTCCTTACACACAGAGCACAGCAAGCTTCCGGCTGAATTTCACTCTGACAGAAATGTCCTTTGGACTGACATTGTCATTAACCCCTCCCCCCAAGCCAAAAAAAAAAATAAAAAGACATCTGCCAGTCAATCCGATGTTGCACTCTCAGCTATATAAAGGAAAGAAACTTACCTTGCTCCTCTAGTGCAATATTGAATTCAGTCTGGTCTGCAGCATGGCCCAGTGTTAGGAAGTCCTGAAAGATTATAGGTGTATCAGATCACTTATTCCTTTAATTTCTCTACAAAAAACAGAACAAACTCATTAGTGGCTACGGCTGGAACAGAACTCTATTGCTAGCACAGAGCTAAATATATCTTTATACCTTCTCTATGAAGAAATGACTTCCATCTCATTATTTGAAGCAAATGCCATCTTTTATTAAAAAAAAAAAAAAGAAAAACTTGGTATTGCATGACTGGTTCCAAACTTCATAGGTACCCAAGACTGTATTATTCTATCGTTATTTGTCACAGCTGTGTGCCAATGCATTTTTTTTTGCAGAGCTTTATTATTCAATTACAATAATAGAATTTACATAAATTGGTCCAACTACTGTCACACTCACATTACTGAAAGACTTCACAGTAGAGATTTGTGTTTCCTATGAGCAGATCCCTAGATCAAACATGCGCACTCATTAGAATGTGCAAAATGCCATACCTTGTAGCTGATATTTGTCTCCATAAACTGTTTGCTTCGAGGATATGTCAACAGATGTGTTTTTTTGATGCTGCCATAGCAACATGGGCAGATAACAAATGAGGCCTGTGCATTCAAGCACAGTTGCAGGACCATGTCTGTGGCTGATCCACATGCATGCAAACACACCCCAACACCAAACTTGCCCGTGAAATAATCCAAGTTACACTGAAATACCAATAACGAGAGGATTTTACTGTTATTTTTTCTCAAAATGAAATATTAAACAACAAATACTGCCAAATTATGATAAATTAAAAATAAGAAAAAAAAGATCATCTTTTCCAGGAAAGAGACAGATTCAATGTAACAGTCCCATTAGAGTGGTTATAAGGTAAAGAATGATTTTCTTTTGCCTAATCTTGCTTCTAGTTAACCCAGAGCTCTGAGGCTAGAAGCAAAATGTGTTATGATAAGGTGATCACAGATCCTCAATATCATGCCAGTCGTTATTCAAGTTAAGGATAAACATTTCATATTTCAATGCTTTCAATCCATTATTTAATCTGAATGACCTGAGTAAGCCATTCCACTCATAAGTAACAGGGGTTTCAAGAAGGTGCAATATTTTTTACTTTGAGATGCCATATTTAACATGTACTTAATAAAATGATACTGGATGAATAAATTGCATAATATACCTGATATAAAGTCACATTTTTCTGCTGAAGAGATTCCAGTCTGGAGCAAGCTTTCAATAGAGACTCTTCTTTGTTTTCCACTAGATACACCTTAAGATGATTAAATTTGAAACAAATTATCAAAACCTGCAGATCATGTCTCAATGGACTATAATAATTATTATCAATGTTGAAAC
Source organism: Peronia peronii (assembly GCA_039654565.1). NCBI lineage: Eukaryota > Metazoa > Mollusca > Gastropoda > Systellommatophora > Onchidiidae > Peronia > Peronia peronii. Next base: position 17,155 of record JBCEWB010095296.1, read on the forward strand.
TAAAGTCCAAGTATCTTACATATATCAGATGCATTACAATTTATTTTATAATTAATAATGAAGGACATAAACAATATCAGGAGTAAAAATGTAGCAAAAAAAAAAAAATCTTGTAGCTGCATGATGGCAGCGCCACAATGTTAAAAGCATTTTCACTCTCGTCCTAAAAGAAGTAGGCTTTCAAATTTTTCTAATAACTTGTCTTAATGTGTCTTAATCTATCTGCAAATACTGGCACAGGAGAAAATAAAGACATTTTGAGAAAAAAAAATTATTCTGAATGTGTGTAAAGCCCTGGAACAATAAAAATGAAAAGGAACCTTATTCTGGAATCTTGAAAATGAACTTTGATTTTAAATCAGCTGCACTCCTGTAGTAACATGAGATAGACACCGGCCTCTTCCAGTCATTTGATGCATAATCCTTCAGTTCACATGTATTTCAACCCATTCCGCTGTCCGCCTAATGGGCATTTCTTAACGGATATAACTTTGTGTTTTCTCTTGGATATACTTATCCTGGAATTGTGCAAACCCTTTGGGATATTTACGTGCATGTGTGTGCTTTCTGCAAAAGGAGGATATTGCATGGTAAAGTATAAATTATATAACAATATCAGAATCAGCATGGGTAGCATGGCCTCCCTTTGTCCCTCCCCTTAGTTATAATAGTATTAATACTAACAATAATAATACAGCGGTCTCTGCCTAAGAACTCGGTCGCCGGGAGACAAAAAAAGCGGGCTCTTAGGCGGATGGGTTCTTAAGCAGATTGAAAAGTTACGCAACCCGTCTGACCATAGATTGTCTTCACTACTATGATTAGTTGGTCGTTACCGTTAGTTAAAGATTTATCTATGGGAAAAAGTACAGCCTTCTTCCCTGTGTGAATGTTATAATTAGATATAGCAAATCCTGATCTTTTTTAGCATACAATTACACCAACACTGCCCAGTTTTTAAACGCCGTGTGAGTTTTCACATAACGGTATCATTGTTGAAAACGCGATATTCCTATGCTACCCCGCGGATAATCGCACGAGTGACCCAAGTGTTTACAGACTGTCCGAAGTAGCAGAACAGCTGATCAGCTAGGAGGCTAAACGTACTCCTCCTTATCTACAAAGCCAATCACAGGTGTTGTCCCACGTATTGTCAAACAAAGAGATGGTTATGTATTGGTCAACAACGTGACCTGATTATGCAGTCATACATCAACCATCACATCCATTCCACTTTGTCTACCTGTTCTCTCCACCCCTGTTCCCATTTTACTGCACATCTAGCACTGCGTTTCTCTCAAGTGGACAGTATGATGTGGAATTATACCATAAGTACTCGGATGTCTTGGGCCAGACACCGGGCTCTTAGGCGGACTTTTTTATTTGGGACCGCCTGGAGCGGGTTCTTAGACGGGCAAATTATGGAGGAAAAATTCCGTTTCGCAGCAGAGGCGGGTTCTTAGGTGGACTGGGCTCTTAGGTGTAGGGTTCTTAGGCGAAGACTACTGTACTAATAATAATAATGAAGAAGAGTTGAGGCAGGACTATGACAACTGTGACTGGCTAAAGTGTGACTGGAATGGGCCGGCGTCTATCTTATGTTATCACTCCGTTCCTGATGACAGACTGTCAAACTCAGAAACAATCTTCACCCTACAGATAAGCCTCGATTGTTTCTTTAATTAGTTTGCATGTTGACTTATGCAACACAGCAGTTCCAAACTTCTACAAAGTGGAACACTTAGTTTCAGGCCTGGTCCAGCAATAAATTATGCCGCTGACAGGTAACTGGCCCCCCCCGGGCATCAGGAATTCCCATTGGGTGGGGAATTTGGAATTTCTTTGATTTTGACGGACTTTGATGTTCTGTTAATACCACTGTCTTACAGGAAGAGGTGCAAGGTTGCAATCAAATAAATGTTTTACATTCGGCCTACGATTCCTCATTCTCTGTATTCCACTGTCTCTTCTCATTTTCTTGTGGTGACTTGTTAAAATGAAGATGCATTTTGAACTTTTTTGTGGTAAAAAAAAAAAAAAAAAAATTTAAAAATTCATGTAAATCTATTTTTTTACCATAGAAATGTTGTTTTTTTTTTTAGACTCATAATCATTTCATTACTTTACCTACAAATTATCCATGCACGTAGGAAAAATTATCAGTTACATTTATATGCACTTAAATTTATATGCACTTAACCTCTATGATGTTAGCTTTTCAAATTTTAAAAAAATATGACTATTGTGATTATGTTTTGAATCTTTGAAGAAATGATCACATTCCTAACCTGTGTGTAATTTGACTTCAAGAGCTCACCCAATGACCAGCACAGGCTTATAGCCTGAGGGCCGACCTCTCGGCCTGGGTCAAAGTGGCCATTAATTAAGTGCCCTCCTTGGAACTGCCATGGTAACACTAACAGCACTGATTAAATTCCATAGAGCTTTCACAACTTCAGTAAACCTCATACCTGACACTCTGGTAACAAATAGGCCATCACTATGCCCAGGTGTCCCTGAAATACAAATATTTATATTATTAATGCTGCTGCTTAGTCAACAGACATTATCTTCAGGCCTCAAACAGATTATTAAGCATATTTTTTATACAATTTTACATACAATGATTTTACTCCATCTGCCATATAGCCATGTACATTTTGAATTAACTTCTGAGGCTGTATGTGAACAGATAATAAGACATTTTGAAGTCAGTCACATGACTGAGGGCCGATCACTCACACATGGATTTATTTATATGATGTGAACATGTCTGAATGCTCATCATTCCTTAAAAGCTCCCTACTATGTGCAGACCATGTACAGAAATCAGCATGAGCGACAATCCCTCTCAATCATCTGACCAACCTCAAAATACTTCATTATTCAGAAAGATTAAAACCATAAAAAATCAAGATGAAACAAAATAAAAAACGACAACAACAACAATAGCCCCCCCAAAAAAAAAAAAAAAAACCAAACTTCTTACTCGTTTCACTATTTTCCTTTCATCTTCCCTATTACTCCTGAATTTCTGAAGATACATTGATGAAATGCTCCACTAGTTTATAATAAGCAGCCAGAGCAATCTTTCATTTACCCCTCCACTGCAAAAATCCACAAGGATGTCTCCTGGTCTTGCCACAGCTTGTACTGCTGTGACTAAATTCTCCAACTGTTGGCACTTCCGTCGAGTCCTCCTTTCTGGAACATCTCCTGCAAAAAGAATGTGTTAGAAATTACTTTTCAGGCAGACATTTGATAACTGCAGAATTTTTGCAGGGACTTGATTCAATGAATGATTCCACACAAAATATTCTGTGGAATGTTTCCTCAGCCCGTCTCTACTTAAATAATAAATTACCAATACAATCACATGTGAAATAGTGGAACATAATAATCAATTAATTGGCATTTCTAAGAGTAGGAAATAAAACAGATTTCTCTGGCTCATAATATTGATCTCCTACAATCCCCTATAGCTCTGAGATCACAATCATCAGCTTTATATTACATTTTCCTGGGTCCAGTTGCAAAAAATTTTACTGTCTCTCAGGACGTTTAATTGTTTTTAAGGAGAACACTACAAAAACAACCACATATTTGCATGTAGGGATTTTTTAATATCTGAACTCAAATGAACAGTTCTACAAGCTTTAGATATCTCTCATCAAGAAATGGTATCAAACCTTCTCTAGGACTAACACCTGGAGGCAAGTTGACCCAGTCCACCTGGACCTCTTCTCCACAAGGATGGGTTCCAGTCACAGGAGCGATACAGGAAGCCTATAAGGATGTTATATGGAAACACTTGACACTGACAATACAGGTATTTAATGTCAGGTTAATCTTTTTATGACCTTTTTATAATTTTGATTTGATTCTAAAGAAACAATGTTTGCTTTTTACTTTTAACAAGTATTTAGAAGATAAGAATGTATTTCTGAATAGCCATAAAATAAACTTGGAAATTTCAAGAAGCTATAATTTTTAGATGGCAATAAATTATTAGGATTTACTAATCTACTACGTAATATGATACATAGAGAAATAAAGAACAAAGGCTAACATGACAATCTATATTTTTTAAAAATTAAAGCAGAAAGTTAAAATGATTGAAATCTGTGCCAATGATATGAATTATGAATTAGAATCTTTGTCTTTATCACTAATTTCCACTTATAGGCTGATACAGTTTTCTCACTAAAGAAAAGTTCAATTTGATGAAGAGAAACTGAAATGGTTCAGCACACGAATGATAGTCATGTACTAGACCTTTTGGCTAATATCAATGTCTAAGTCTTAAATAAAGGATATGGTAAGTCTGAGATAACTATTTTTTCCAGTCTTATTTGATCTTTGATTACGGTGTTTATACGCTTTTCAACCTCCAGGGGGGTGGTCATCTCGAATATTTGATCTTGATTGAGGCAGAGTTACCCAACTGCATCCAGATATGTTTCGCGGCCAGTCGAAATAAGACGTAAGTTGCTGGCTAGAACCGAGAAATCGGCCTTTGAATGTGATGAGGGGGGTTAGAGATTGGATTTTTTTTTACTGCAGAAATCGAAAGTGTATTCATTTCTGAACAAGACAATATCAGTCTTACCTTTGATTTATAAATATTACTATATTAAGATCGGATTTTTGTGAGGTAGGTATGCAGATTTATGTGTTCGACCATTCATTTAAACAATTTTTTTTGGAATTTTGGTCATTGCTGAGGGGGTCCCCCTGGTCACTTTAAACTGCAATATCTCTGTTAGAATAAAGCCAGCTCAAAATGTTTTTCACCATCTGCAAGGGTATGAAATAAGTTTTCACATGATACCAAAACCCCATATGGTGAAAAATCGATATACCTTTCATTTTGACTGGCTGTGAGACATATGTTATTGATAACCAATGATCAGCACAAACCTCAAACTTTTTCAGGGTCTGCAAAACTTCTGGTTTTATTGCCCTGTACTTGATCTTGGTACATCGCCTAGAATTAAAGAAAGATAAGAAAGCAAAAAGAAAGAAGGAAAGAAAGAAAGAAAGAAAATGAAAGAAGGAAAGAAAGAAAAGAGAGTGAGAAAAAAAGAAAAAAAATAGAAGGAAAAAAAGAAAGAGAGAGAAAGAAAGAAAGAGAATGAAATAATAGAAAGAATGAAATAGAGGAGAAAGACGAAGCAAAAGAAAAATGAAAGAAAGAAAGGTGTAAACCTTGTGCAAAGTCATGTTGAATATTTCAACAATTGAGAGATCCAATGTATAATCTGTCTAGATGGAAAATCAAGGAAGTTCTCATAATTCCTAATGGGAACCAAGCAAAGGTAGACATCTCTACAAACAAAAATGTGCTCAAATTTGATCAAGTGCACACACTTAAAATCCAGTGGGCTCATAGGTTTCCATCTAAGCTGGTTAAAATTCATCTTTTCAAAAATTCCAATCAAATTTAAGTCCTCAATAAACTGTATCCCTTTCACTCCCAAGTTTTACTCTCCTCTGTGGGCATTTTCTCGTCTCACCTTAATTCAGTTTCATCCTCGTCTTCCACAATGTCTGCATCTCTCACAAATGTCACCTGCTGACAACTGCTTTGCTTATTGGGTACTTGTGCATGATTATCTGCAGAGAGAAGGCAGGTTTTCAAGCTGTCCATGTGCCAACCAGATGTCTGAGCTGCTTCTGCTACTGCCCCCAGAGATGTCATATGACTGGCCCATCTCAATGTGTTTGGCAAATACCTGGTCAGTGAATCACACTTGAAATTCAGACTCTCCTGTAATACAGATTGAGAACCAACTAAATGAGTCATGATCTTAAATAAAGACATAGACTGGCAACCAACTAAAAAAATAACAAACAAATATGAGAAGTCAATAATATACAATGGAAATTGCTGAAATATTTCGGATGCCAATTTTTTTTTTAGCCCACTTGGCTCTTTATCGCAGCAACTGAAAGAAAAGAAGAGGTTGTCATTTGCTACATTTGCTGATTATCTTGTGACTCTCACATGGACTGTGATAACAAAGAATATATACCCAGTGGCTTGGTGAAATCATGCAATTAGCACCAAGAACCAAACAAACAGTCAACAACTTTTTTTTCCAAGCGACCTGCTGATAATATGAAACTAAAAAAAATCTGAAAGATTATTTGATGCCTTCAGTTCTGTCTACCATAAATCTTCAGACTGGAAAAATCTGCCACACTTCAATACTCATGAACATTACAAAAAAACAACAACAACAAAAAAATGAACAAACACAGGTCTGCTACCATCTCTTTAACTTACTTCAAGAAAATACGGACATTTTAAAATGTCCTGACAGTGGAAATCTGTCTATAAATCTATACAACCTGAAGAATACATGTTAACCTATTCTCTGTCTATTTCTTTACTGTTTTCATTCTGCCCATTTTATTTCTTGCTAAATAATAAGAAAATCATCTACTTTGAGAAGGAATATGATGCCCTTCTCCATAATTTAACTGCCAGCAATTCCTATGTTTCAAATAAATAAATTTGGCTGATAGAAAAGATGAACTGCCGCTGCATGAAACAAAATTAATAGCTACTTTCAATTTCTAATCTATCAGTAATGGGCAGAGAATGGACTAAGCAAGACTTAGGGAAACTTACCAGCAGATGGTATACATAAACGAGTAGAATCAAGTCTGCAATTGTCATCTCATTTCCCTCCGAATAAGTGTGCAGAAATTCAATGTCCAGATAACTCAACTTATTCACTAAGTCTGTAATATCCAAGGAGTTCTCTATGTCTTTGATATGATTCAAGTTAAACCTTTCATCTTTCTCTGACCTCACATCTGACATCCTTGCACTAGTCTTCTGTATGTCATCTATTGCCGGGTGGTTTTGAGGTGTATCCTCTGAAAATAATTTATCCACCCTGAATTTTCGTACCCCATGATGGAGGCTTGTCACCTGCTCTATTTGGAGTCTGCCATTTTGGTATGACAATCGTTCTATTTGAATGTCACTAGCTGAAGTAGAAGGGGAAATCTTTGCATGATCAGTTTGATCAGTATGTGGTAATGACTTGCTCCCAACATTTGCAATGTCTCCGAACTGTTCCTTGACTACGGTGTCTGCAGTTGTTCCGTTTCGCTCCTCATAACTGTGCAGGTTTATGTGCTGACTACATTGGGAAAGATGCTCTTTGAGTCTCACAAGCTCAGCTCGCCTTTTCTTATCATCGTTGTGAATCTTGCATTTTTTCTGAAAGTGATTTTCCAGGCGAACAAGGTCTGAAGGCAAGGTAAAGATCATGGAAGTACTATCCACATTTTCCTTATTTGAGCCATAATGATATCTGAAAAGAAATATTAAAGAAACAACAGCAATGATTTCTTAATCTTCGGAAAACAATCCCTCTGATATGAAGAACTACATTGCAGAATGTAAGATATCCTAGGATTATCTAGGGATGATCACAGGGGCCTGGTACTGCCTTGGACAACTGACTGTGTGGCTCATATCAGTGTGATTTTTCTCCTCCAGCGTAAGTGTTAATATTCTCAAGTGAGCTCATGTCCCTGAATCTTTTCAGTAAATTTCTGGGTAGGCTACCATCTTGTTTACCATAACTTGCCCATCACAAGACTACCTCTCACTCATTGTACATTGATACAATTTTCTGTAGGCCCTCTACATTGCAGCCTTAGATGCAGCCTCTTCATTGTCAATGTTCTTGTCTGTGAAAGCCGCCTAAGCAATCTTGCTGAAGTGGGAATTAGTTTAATTTGCAGTCCTCTGTGAGAACCAAGAAACATGTCTCACTACTAGTCACTACTCATGTCAAGAGAATGGCTGGGAATACAAATTATTCAACATCAGACTCTCTAATATTTCCCTTTTTTCTTTTCATGTCTCTGTGCTACTCCATCATTCCATTAAACAACAACAAACTTATTAAAATTAAACTGATCACTGTTTTTGGAAGGTAGACATAAATGAATCTTGTAACAGTGAAGCGTTAAACAGAAAGATTTGCTGAATGAAAATTTAGGAATCCCAAGAAAAATCATGGAATTTTAAAATTACAGGTAAAAAGGAGATTCTAGGATTTTATAGGACAGAATAAATTCAGAGAGGCTAGAGGTCTGTAGAGTGCTATACCCTGTGCATAAGATAAATTATCTTATTACATGCTGGCAAACCTTTACTGCTATTTTTCAATTCAGAGAACGAAAATAAACATCTATCAATGATAATGATTTACAAACACTGGATCTATAATCTAGCATACCATTTGCTTGGCATTAGCTTTACTTTTTCAGAAAAAAAAAAAAAAAATCTCACTTGAGTGAAGTTATAAGCTGTGAAACTGAGAGTGCCAGCTCCACTTCACATAACTTTGTCCAACTTGACACCTTGGGAGAAAAAAGGATCAAGGTCACACAAGCCAATATAGTGTCCATGCTTTAAAGTGAAAGACTGAACCATTTGTCTGGTCTAAAACATAACCCATAAAATCTAAATCAAAAGCAGAATCATTCAAGTGGGAATAATCTTCCTTAAAGTAATCAGTGTTGTGTTTACAAATAAGTTCACAGAGTATAAAGTAACATGAGATCAATTATCCCAAATTTAAAACACTACATACAAACTAAAATTCACCCTATAGCGCTCACTGGCTGTATACAATTTATAGGTTGGCAAAAACTTATTATTTACACAATGTTGACTTTAACTTTATAATCAAGCTACAATAGAACCAAGAACTACAGAAACATCTGGTTCTTTTTGTTTTTTTAATCTGAAGCTGTAGAATGCGAGAAAGATATTGAATTTTTCTTCATTTTTCAGCAATATATACAAATATTCAATTTTGGAAAATGTATTTTTATCAGCCAATCACAAGTGCTAACTTCCAACTTTGCATCTCATCTTATTTTGCTTAGATCTGAGGCTTTTTAATGAATATATTCCCTTTAAATCTGAGTAATCAAAGTCTTATATATCTGTAACTAATTAAGGCAGTATTTCAATGCAAGAGAAGCTGCATATATGTGGACATATTTGTTAAAGTCAGTGAGATACAGATTATTTCAATTCCTTCATCATGCAAAAGAACAGCATGACATATGGAGAGATGAAAAAATTCTTAGATCCAGTCATCGAAGAGGGTCTGGGTAGGTCTAGGGACTCTCAGAATACAACAGCAATAGTGGAGACAACTCTATACTAGTTATTATATAAAAATGTACATGAACAATTTTCACGGGTGTGCACTGTCAATGAGCATACTGGCAAGCTCCAAGGCAAATGATGACAGCATAAATTCACAAAGAATGCAATTTAGCCACAATATTATTCAATTTACCAATTGTGTCTAGAGACCATTTAGGAACAAAAGGCTACCACTTCAGGGTTTTAGACAACCACATTCTTAGAGAACCAATACTTCTAAAAACTTACCTCAGCACACATCCTCAAACTGCCTTCTCTGAAACCCTGCAATAAAAATATTGAAGACTCTATTACCAATCAACGTCTTGTGAAAACAAAAAAAAATAAGGTCCATCTATGATGGTCCAACTCTGTAAATCACTATCAAAATGTAATCATGTGTGTACAAAATAGTAAAATTTCAAGTTTTCCTGGGTGTTACAACATAGGAGAGAAACAATTAAATATTACTGATTCACAAATAAAAAGAAAAAAGTATCAGAAAAACTCACCAGCAGGTCAATCAAATGCCTATCTGGTGTAACTGCATGGGATTCTTTTACAATGTGACGCAGCAAAACACAAAGTCCTGACCGAACAAGTGATAATTCTGGTTGATGTACTGACGGAAGTGTGACATTTCTCACAACATTTGGCAGCTCAGTCCATGATCTGAATGTGACAGGAAGATCTGACAAATGCTTGACAGAGAGCAATAAAAAAATATATTATGTTGTATGATAACGAAGCTGGCTCTTATGAATGATAAATCATACATGCTACGTGTTCCATTTTTACAAAAAAAAAGTGTATCCCATTGTTTCAGTATATATATGCAAAAGCAATACACATGTTACACACATATTCATAGTGTTTGTGAAGGCCAGGGAACCATATACAGTGGAACCCGCAAGAAGTCAACTCGCTTAAAGTCAATTCTCAGTTCAAGTCAACCTGTTCCGACGGTCCTGTTTTTTCCCTTTATATTTCATTAGTTTTTTTTCTGATAATGTTAACACCTTCAGAGGTGATTCTGCTTAAAGTCAACTCCAAATGACCCATGCTGGCCGACTGACAGCCGTAAACTGTGAAGACAAAAAAAAAAGGTCAAGACAAAGAGAGAGAGAGAGACGCCTTGTTATGATACATTGTAGCCTGTGGGGCTATCATGAAGATGCTGGACTCTCTTCACCTGTCTTGAGTTGACAGGGATACACAAACACACATCCACACAACAGTTCCTTCTCCCATGCGCTGGCGAGCTCGCAGACACACACCCAGTCAGTACAACTGACTATTGACCACCTTGATACACCTACACTACTCCGAGTGGCACACAGTTCCACGCTTGGCCCTCTTCACTTGCCTCACGTTGTGTGAAAAACACACAAAACACCTACCCACATTCTCCTCCCTTTGACCAATTTGTTCGCACGCACGCACACACTTACACACACGCATGGATGCATGCGTGCACACAAACACACAGAGTGCAGACAGGTATTCCACCCGATTTCACTCACATCTTTAGATCATGTTCATTCCTGAATTCTGCGCTCGCTATGACTAGTCAATCTATTACTATTAACTTTTATCCTCAACTCTGTGATCAGAATATCTGAGAAAAAATACTGTTCTCAATCTGGATACAAAGTTGAAACTTCAGATGTTGACTCAAGGCAAAATATTATTACTACTAGTTTAGAGTTCAAGAGGGGAGCCCTGCTCGTAAGAATAAGGAATACAGATCTAACCCAGTAAATACACAACACCATTTTGACCCCACGTGCCTACCAGAGATTGCATCCCCTGAAAACGGATAATGTCAACCTTGCTTAAAGTCAACACTTTTTCTCGGTCCCGAGAGGTTGACTTTAAGCGGATTCCAAGTATCTTGTTCAATATGTGTTTCTATAAGTTGACACTGAGGTTATTTTATTCAAAATTTGTCAAGAGGAAGATATCAAAAATTATGGCTAAATAATAATAATAATAATAAAGGGCATTTATATAGCGCCTTACCCCTGGAAGGCTCGAAGCGCTTTACAGCAGAACCAAAATGTTGAACAGCCACACACAAAATATGCCTCAAAATAAACA